>BSBK01005838.1:147500-450908 GCA_027943335.1 Chamaecyparis obtusa | reverse complement strand
TTATAATATATATATATATATATATATATATATATATATATAATATTTATATATATATATATATATATATATATATATATATTAGTACATGCAAAATGTCTATGAGTTAGAACTTGTAGCTTTTGAATAGTTTTCCAAGACATTTTTAATCTCTCTTCTGCTATCTATTGGATTTGTGTTAGAAATGTTCACCATAATATTTTTTAAATTACAAAATATCTAGAGTGGAGGTGTTATAAGGAGTTGCAAGTTGAGCATTTTGGATTAGCCAAAGTTGTTATGCATATTTAATTTGAAATTCATTTTGAATTGGTTGTAATATATTAGTGAAAATTAATAATATTTTGCATACAATAATATCTTCAAAATTATAGTCATTGTTCTTTTATAAGACCTTAAAAAATTCTATTACATTAAACTTTAATGGATGTCCATACTTTGGTTTGTTAGGAACTACATTGTAGTGCCATTTCTGAATATTTGGAACTAGGATACTTTAGAAATTATTAATAATTAATAAATAGATATAATTAAAAATAATAATTTTAATTTGATTGTTAAACAATAAGAAAAATAATTAATATTCATGGGGGCCACCTACTCCACAAAATACTCCTTGAAATGTTGAACAATGGTTGTTAGCCAAATAAGCTTAGTAGTTGCATGTGGACTTTTCCTGATATTTTGGAGCATTCTAAAGTAATTAGTCCTGCTTGGCCAAATAATGGTATCAGAAACCTAGAGCAATGGACTGCCTATTTGAGGATTGGACACCCCAAATGATTTCTAAACGGATTACTTGGTCTCATTTAATTATCGACCAAGGACATAAACTTGAAATGGCATTTGCAAAGTATATGCTTCAAACCCCTCTCATTCTAAGACTATCTATAGAATTCAAATGCTTATGCTTTAGGAAACTATACTAAAACTGGTAAACAAATGTATTCTAATTAAAGCAGGAAATTGCGGCTAGGAACTGCTCCAACCGACTGTGCTGCAGGAATAGGCTACTAATTCTGTTATTAGTAGCTGCAGGAACAACAGAGTTCTAACTACTTAAAAATAACAGGAAAATGAACTCTACGCTAAAAGAACAATTCACTCATCAAGTGGGCCCCCTTGAATGAGTGAATGAGAACTTACAATCAAGATGAAAGATACAAACTTGAACTGAACATTCCATTCATTCATAACAAATTGATTACACTTGATTGAAAACAATATGCAAGAGTTCTATTATAAAACTAGTTTTTGTTCGACTAACTCCAACAGAGTCACAAGAGTTGATTATTTAAAAGAAAGCTACAACTATCTCCTAAGTCTATGATCACTTCATAAATGAGGATCGGTTACAACTCATAAAGTTTCAAAATAGAAACATTGACCATGAATAATCCCAGAAATATAGCGCATTAAGGAAACTAAATCTGCGCTCGCATGTAATAGAAAACATCTATCAACTTGCTTTGCTTGCAAAGATTCTACAATCCACAGTTGGCTTTGATTACTCCAGCGCCACTATGTTGGTCTTTAAATGTCCACAATCAACACCTGCAAAAAAATCAATGCGCACACATCCAACCATATACATATATATCTACATCATTAATATTAGGAAAAAGGGGTAAGCCTTAATTAACACTCTTGCAAGTCCTATGGCTACATGAGGTAACCACCCAAAACATAGCTTAGGCAAGGAAACATTCATTAACATGTATAGCTACTATATTTACCATTCCTGTCCATGAATTCAAGCAGATATTATGTCTTTAAGAGTATCCACATTTTCATCTTATGTTCACACACACACACACACACACACACACACACACACATATATATATATATAACATATACATAAAAACCATAAGTTCATATGCTTAAAAACCATAAATTCATGTCTATGTGCAACCAACTATTCTAGAAAGATGATAAAAAGTACTGAGAAAGATGGCTATTTAGAAGCCCATCAAGTCCCACAAGTTGCCTTGTGCAATTTATGCTCAAAAGATTAAACTTTAAAATTTAGAGAAGTTTGTGCTCTTGTGAATTTTACTATTTCGTATATTCAATTCAACATAAATATATAAACATAAAATATATATGTTTGGTAAGAATATATAAACCTCCTAAGTTGAGTGGGAAAGCCCGCCCTAAATGCACCCTCTTAAAATTGCAAACTAATAACTAAAGGTTCATATGTAGTGGGGAATAATTTTAATTAATCTTAGATTTATATTTATATTTTTTTTCTTTATTAGAGCCATGCTTCGTAAAATTAATTTTTGAAGCCCCTTCATATGACCCTAGTCTTGAGAACTTAGTGCACCCAATATAATTAAATATACTAGTATTTGCTCCTATAAGAGGTTCAAGAGATACGTCTGGAGAAAAACGTAGACCAACCTACCTATATTTAAAAAAAATGTAATATAATATCAAATTCAAAATGTTTAAAACTCATAAAATATGATTGAATAATTGGGTTTACCATTTAAAAATAAAGATTACACATAAAATATATTACTAAAATATTCAACTTCACAAGTTTATGTATATTTCTATATTGTACATGAAATCCATACAATCCAACAGTTGTTGGTGATGTATAGCTCTATTGCATTGATCAATTGTCAAAAAATTAGATGAGCTAACTTGGACATATCAAATGATTTTTTTGAAATAATTTTAAAATATTTTTTTAAAGTAGAAAGATAAATATAGAAGCAATTGAATGTAATAAAAACTATCACTTCGTAATTAAATCTAATAAAGCTTTTCTTTTAGATGCATGACTCTTTTCTTCTTTCTTTTAATTCTTTTTGTTTTTGTTTTTATGCCAATGCTCTTAACCATATGTTCATCATTAGATGTCTCTTCTTTCACTTGAAGTTTAAATATGTATTTTTTGAAAGTGACTTTTTGTATAATGTCTCCAAGTTTGGCATCATCTTGTTTTTCACACTTCAATACATGTTTAATTCCTTTCTCATAACACCCATAATTTCTTCTTTTGCTTTATTAAAAGCAATATGGTCTTACACTTTGCATCGAAGCATGCATCTGTAATCACATTCAGGAAAACTCTTATCACATCTTTTGCAATACCAACTACCATTTTCATTGTTATTCACTCTCTTTTTACATTGACTACTTTTGATTATTGGTATGAGTCTTCCACAATCTATGAATATAGATAAATTTTTCTATATAAAATTATGTGAGAATTTTTATTTGATGTTTCAAGTCACTCATAGTGATTCATTAGCAGAAAGAAGATTGTGTAAGAGATGGAATACAAAATAGCTTATATAAAGGTTGTGAGAATATAAAATGAAGCTTGGAAGAAAACTACACATTCACTCCTTCCTTCTTATCTTTCTCACCCATGTGCCTTTTTCTTCCAACCTTCATTTTATATTCGTGCAACCTTTATATAAGCAAATTTGCATTCCATCTTTCACATAATCTTCTTCTTGATGATGAATCGTTGTGAGGGACTCAAAACATTGATTAAAAATTCTCACACAATTTTATCTAGAAAAAAATTTTTACCTTCAATTTTCAAGGGGCAAGTTGTATAGTAGAAATTTTCCACCTATGTGAAAGATAAGGTACTCTTTATCACAATCTAGGAGCAATCTAGTAATCTTTATTAGATCTACCAAAACTATCATTCTTCACTCATGCTACAATTTTCAACATTTAAATTTGTCTAATATATGTGATTTCCTTTGTAATAGAATGGGAAGTGAGATGTTTCCCTTCTATATCAAAGTAAGATCTCAATTGATGTGACTCTAGAAAATATGGATTCATAAGAAGCTAGGTTGTGCTTATTATTCCAATAGATTTTCCACCAAAATCACTTCGTCAACCCTTTATAGCAAGGGAAAAGTTAGTAAATTAAACAATTATTGGATTTGTTGGCCTTTATTATTGCAAAAAACACCCTACATTATTAACTTCACTCTAAAACCTAACATGTCTTTCAATTGAAGAGTTTTTTCCTGAGTTTGTATGCCATTCTTTTTAATATTATATATTGATGAATCAATTGATAAAACAACACCAATGACATCAACTATGGAATTTCTTTTCATGCTCACAACTTCACTGATTGATATAAAATCAAAATGTTGTTTAGGTATAAAGATGTCTTCCTTTGAACATAACTCAACTGTGGAATTACAAGTTGTAATAATTTTTTCCTTTCATTCTTGGAATGGTTGAAATTCTTTTGTGCAAGTTTGAGGCTCCCATGAGATTGTAAACACTCTCCTAGTCTTCATGTAATCATAAAATTTATCTACAACAACATTAAAATGTGTTATTCTTATTTCACCACCATCAAAATCAACCAGTTCAAAACTAAGAACTTTTCCATCTCTTTTTACATTGTTGCAATGATGAAGTTGACTCTTTGTAGTTACTCTAGTCTTTATTTTACATTTGCTTCAAAAAGAATGTGGTGTTGTAATTGAAATAATTTTGTAGGAGCTTCATTTCTTGCAACAATTGGATGATCATATAAATTGTTCGTAAAATTCATACCCGTGTCATCATAACATAGACAAAATATTAGTCAATATATTAGCATGAAGGTAGATAAATAATTATTAAGAAAAGGTAAAATAATTAGAAAAGTTTCTTCACTAAAGATCTCTCATTTACACATTGCATTATACCACAAAAAAGAATGCTTATAGGTCATGCATGATATTTGTTTATGTTATAAAAGGTATACACTATAAGCAAATAGGGTAATAAATGATACACACTTGATAATAAATGTCCATGCATTGGTGCTTACAATAAATGGACGTGGTTATATTCATAAATTGGGCCATAATTATAAATAGTTGTTAAGTGCATTTTTCTTATATAATATTATTTAACTTATGACATTAAATTATTAGCGCAATAATATATTTCATTTTATTTATGATATTTAATATTATAGTTTATTATATTTTTTAAAAACTACATCATTATATTGTAATATTAAATTATATTTATATTTAAGTATTACACAAATTTTTTATATAACATTTGAATATTTAATTATTATACTATAATTTTAAAAAAAAACTGACATTATTATATTATAATTATTTTCTTATTCAATATTACATCTTATTGTTATAATTTTTTTTTTATAAATATAAGAATATTATTTATATTAAATTAAAAAATATAATTTAAATATATATTTTTATTAGTAATATGCAACAGTGTTGTGATGAAATTCTATTAATACTTATAATATATACATATGTTTGTTTGGCATCTGAGTAGAGCCCAAGGACCCAAAACTACTACATAAAAAATTGGTGATCTAGTTATCCAACTGGACATCCCCTATTATATCTCATGTATACATCTATTAACATGCAAGGACTACTATCAATGGGGTTTAGGTGAAGTGCCATAAGACCAAAATTCTTGATGTCAAAATCTCCAAGTTGTCTACAAATAAGAAGCCATTATAATTTCCTAGTTGTTGTTGTTTATAACTATATTCACATACAATTTATTGTGTTGCTATGATTTTTTATACATAGAATAAACATGGAAATTGATAGAAGAAACATGGGAGATTCAATAGTTAGTAAGGGGAAACCCTATATCTTTAGAAAGTAGAATAGTTTGTAGTCTAGTATTGTCATGGCTTGGGCCAAGGAGATCTTGTACTGCCACCTTTGGCATTTCTTCTTCTTCAGTGGTGTATATGCCAAATTCTTCTCCCTCCTCTTCATTCTCAAGCCCTTCTTCATTAATGTATTCCTTGAGCCACTCCCCACCTTCATTCAACGTCAAACCCATAAGTTTCCACAAGAAACTCACAATCTTGTGAATCCCTAGCTTCTTGGCTTCAAAGATGTCCACATACACGCTTGAAAGTATCGACATCCTTTGAATCTCATGACCCCCACCATGAACCACGAAATAATCCTTGGGTAGGTAATTTTGAGGTGATCATCAATGTTGGCTAGCACCAAATCGAGTTCCTCTAAAAAAGAACTATTGAAGAGCTTCAACGCAGTTGCTTGGTACTCACCTTTGATTCCCCCAACTGACATGATAGTCGCTAAAAAGACCATGATTATGTCTATTTTGACCCTATATCTATGATCGACATGGAGGAAATCCTCACCCAAAATTCACTTGATTGTGTGGATAATTAGGGAATGGGTATATAATTCATTATGGTTTTGAGGTGTTTTCCTTTGACTTCTCCTAAAAATTCATTTGCCTCTTATGTGAGGTCAAATGGATAGGGGACTCCATCGAGGTTATGCAGGTATGCAATGACAGGTGTAATTTAAATATAAATATTATATAATTTATTTTATTATATAATATAATTTAGTTTAACATTATTATGGTATATTATGATAAAATGATATAATGTAAAATCATATTTTATTATTTTAATTTATTATATGTATATTTTTATGTTCATAAACAACACCATACTTTCATAAAAATAAAAAGTCTAAAATAAGGTGTTTATCTATTATATTAAATTTAAATAGTCATTTATTTATTTTATTTTTTAAATTATAAATTATAATTTTTTATCAATGTTAAACATTATGTATATTTTATTATTATTTACTTAATTTAATGATCAAACAATCAAAATTAATCTCATAGTTTCCTCGTTCTATTTTTATAAAATTTCTCTATCACACAAATATAGATCATACTAGTTTATATTAATATAGAATTTAAGTTCCTTTAAATAATATTAAAAATATTATCTTGAGCTCTTAAAATATTTTTTTAATCATAAAATTATTTTATCTATATTTTTAATCAACATGCTCGTGTTATTATATTCCATTCAAAATACTTAATAGTGTTTGACAATCTTAATCTTAATAGATTATAATTGTTAACATCCAATAAACTAAATTATCAATTAAATTATTACACAATTAAATTTATGTGCATTTCTCCACCTAAATCCTCTAAAACATTTTATGATAGTAATGCTTAACATTCTTTAAACAAAATTTACACTCATCCTCAAACTTATGACCCCTCTCTTACTCCATGAGTTTGAACCACTTTCGTAGGATTTTCCGTATTTTGTAAAATTTCGTTATATTTTCCAAATTTCCAAAAAAAGTCAACTATCAAAGGATAGCCACATCCATTGTTAAGAGGCTTCAAAGCTACACATTGTAAAATCCATTCCTAAAGTAAATCATTCCATTGCTAAAGTAAATCACCCAGCTAATGCTTGTTTTAGAAGCTATATTTGTCTTCTTTATGATTTAATATCAAGAGGCTAAATATATACACAAAGCTCCATCATGCAAAATATCAACTGTCCCAACCTTTGACTTAATGCTCATTATCCGTTGCATTATTTATCTATTTCCTAATGAGTCAGTAAATCCCTTTGCAATATGTTGTTCTCCCGTCAAGGAATGGGGCCAATATGATTTTTGACCAACGAGCATTCCTGATGTATATCAAATGAACCAACGAGCTGTTTCTCTCATGTATAGAGGCAACTATACCTAGAAACACGAAGTTGTGCATTTGAAAAGTTAAATTCTTATTATTTCAAAGCCTTACCCAATTCAAATCTTTGCTTCTCTTGACCTTTCTTTTTAATTTGTGCAAAATCCCATCCAATATTCCAATTTGCTTTCTTTGACGCTTGCAATGTCGATGGGGTAAGGAATTGTCCATTGTTTTTGCTTACAGCTACTGAAACCCAGATTTTAGAGGACTTCCTAGGTGAGTTCTGTAAACAATTTCTGCACTCCGCGTAAAACCAGATTTTCAGTTTATTACAAAGAAGTAATGGAATTGATGTGGTTTGCTGTAATTTGTGAATTCAAGGGTTGTAAAAATGGCGAAGGATGAACAAGGTGGCGGGGAACCTGAACCAAGAGAAGAAGAGGGCTCTGAAGCTGCAGAATTATTGTTGTTTCAGACAAATGAATGTTACGTTTACATGGTAAGCTCAACATCAGACCTGATGTCATGTGCTTGGTTTTCATCAGATTTTTATGCCAATTTTTTCCCCTGTTGATCACCTTTCGATCGGTCATACATTTTAAAATTACGAAGAGAAAAGATTAGTAAGGGTATGGTCAGATGAATGTTTTTAATGGGGTAGTTGTCTAGAGAGCATATGCTGATTTTCTAAAGGGACTAAAGTTATGGGGTTATGGGAATTTGGGTTTTACATCACCTATCTTCAAATTTCCTCATTTTTCCATTTTAAAGGGACTAAAGTTATGGTGTAGGGAATTTGGGTTTTACATCACGCCTCTTCAAATTTCCTCATTTTTCCAATCAGCACATTCGAAAACTATCAGGCAACTAGAGAGCTGGGTTTTTTTGAGAAAATTCCATTATTCCGATCCCCAGATACAGGAAAATGTTTTGAGACAAGGTTAATTTTTTGTGATAGGTCTAATAGACCAAATAATATTAATTATTGCAATTTCAACTTGAATTCATCGCCTCTTCAGTGATTTTATTGAGCGGGTGCATGTTTGGGCTGAAATGCTAACCTATATTTATTAGAATGTTCAATTTCAAAGCTTGGCCGGGGAGGAATTGTACAGCAAGGGATACAAGGTCTAGGCAAACAGTCAAATGATAAGGAGATTGAACTTTTTTTTCCAGAGGAATTATAGCAGCTCCGCAAACAGTAAAAGCCCAATAGTTTCACTTGTACATAATTGAGAACTTTGGACCCCCCATTTGGGAGTTATGCTCATCCCCTAAGATGGCCATTCCTTCATAACAAATTAGGTTGAAAATTCTGTCAAGTTGCAATATAGTTGTAGATGCTGCTTGTTTTCTTGGGGTTTGTTGGGATGTAATCTCTAGGCTAATGTAGTTCAAGTTCTGATGTAAAATTGTTAAATCCAAAACAATAGACGTGATGTTTCCTCAAGCCCATGTAAATGATTGAGAATGCTTTTGAAACCTAGTTACATAGTTTTTATCCAAGTTAGATCAAAATCTCATTCCATTGGCGAGGAAATATGATTGCTTCAACCATGTTAATGTAAATGAATTATTATGGAACAAATTGCTTCTTAGAATCTACGATATTTCTTAGCTATCTAACTTACAACTTTGAAGACAAATGCTATCAGTTTTTTTCTTTCTCTTTATCTTTCATCTTAGAGTTCATTCTTTTAATTCTACAGGCAATTGTTATTTTTTGAGCACTCACTTGGATTGCAGTACTCCATTTAAGGGTGTGTGGTATATCTTTATGTTTGTGTGCTATTCTGAACAAATAAATCTCATCCTTGTATGATCTGAAATGCTTTTTGAATATGTGATACCAGGTTAGGATTCATCATTTATTCATCAATCTATAAGCATTGTTATTTCTGATGCACCTGAATTCAAACTAAGGCACTAATCCTTGGTTCTCATTTATTTGTCAACACAATTTTATTTCACCTGGTAATTTTTCTATTAGCATATTTATTTCTTCTTACCTTGCCTCACTCTCCGACCTTTGGAATATGAGATATAATGTGGCTTGTGAGGGTACCAAGGATTTTATTATTGTGATTTTTCTTGGATTTTTTAAGATGAATTGACCACTTTCATTTGCGTAAAGCTTTTTTTTTAATCAGTAAACATTAAGTATTTCTTTAATAATCAAAATGGTAGGATTACAATAAAAATTATCCATCCAAGAACACCTATGAGCCCCTCACAACAATCATCCCCACAACAAAACAACGTCTGAGTTACAATCCCATACCCTTCCTAATGACCGAGTACAAACAAAGGACATTCATAGCACCATGGTGTGCACATTTCCACATTTGGGCAAGATATTCAACAACTGATAGCCCAACAAAAACAAGGTCAAACAAGGCAAAAACTTGGACCACACATATGCCCGCTCAATTATGTTGCTTGAGAAGAGGGACCAACTTCTATCCTCCTGACTTTGCCGCTACCAAATGGGCAACCCCGTCGTGTCTTGGGATTCTTCTGAACCTGGGCCACCTCCCCTCTTCTAGCACGAACCTCCCTAATCTACAAGTAATCTTTGATTGCACTTAAACCTAGACCCACAACTGTCCAATGCACTTCTGTGCCCCCATAAGCATTCCCAATCAAGAATGGGTGTATAAGTGCATCAAAATCTCCAGTTTGCAGCCAATCTTCCTCCATGGGCACCAACCCCACACCAGTCCGGGGCCTAAGCAGGATGTCCTCCAAGCCACCCTGCCACTCCTCACGGGTGCACCCCATAATCAACTATCGAGCGTCTACAATTGTGCCCACCTTCAAATGTGAACCCAAGAACAAAGAAGCAATCTCTATGTTAGTTCTGTATCTTTCCTTCTGCCAAGAGATAATCATCTCCAAGCACAATTGCAGCTTTATGTAAAAACTTTGCGTCTTTAAAGATAAAGATGTTCTTTAGTTTGTTAGTAGACACCTTACCCCAAAAGGCAATCACTTCGACGCTCGCAGGGAGAAGTTCGACCACATTGTCACTCTGCAAATGGAAACACCAAACAACCTCCCACAACTCAAAACTGCCTTCAAAGATGTAGGAATGAATGCAAATGAGAGCTCCATGGAATTCATACCATCTCACATGCGCCACCTTTCAATCGATAGAGAGTAAATGCAAGAGCATTAAAGAGTGTACTTGGCCCGCGTGCCCACTTGAAAGGTCATCATTCCAATGGGCTGTCAATTCCTTTAAGTCCAAAAAGACAATAGTATCCACATCATCAACCGATTCAACCACCATGTTGGATAAGCGACGGGCCTCCTTGTTGCCTTTCCTCCTTAAGTGGGATACTTTAAAACTTTTTGAACGTTTACAACACGTGCAAAATCAGCTTCACCAACTTATCTACCCGTCAATCCTCCAATCTTCCTTTGATAATTTCATCAATTATGATGCAGAAGTTGCCTTCAAGATGCACTTTGAGGGATTGCATGTCTCTTAGCAAGTGTGACCCCTAGGAGTGCCGCTTTGGCCTCTGCGATGTTATTAGTTCCCGGAGACAATTTTTTAGTGCTCCAAGCCAACACACCACCCTTCCAATCCTTGGCAATATACCCCACCCTCAAAGGCCTCAGGTTTCCTTTGGAAGCACCATCGAAATTCACCTTCACTCACCCTACTTCCGGAGCACACCATTCCATTGGGATGTCTTTGGATACTAATGGATTAACTCATTTAGGCCCATTAACAAGCCTGATGTGTAAAGCTTCTTTTATGTAGTAAATGTGATCTGTATTCTCATTGTAGGGCCAAGTTGAAGATTCTTACCATTCTTTTCTAGGCATTAGAAGCACTGTATTATAAGTTTTTTAGATTCTTTTGTACTTTGCATTCTATTTTATAATATATGAACAGACTTTAGTTACAATTAAAAATTAAATTCCATTTCTATCTTACAAGAAAGAAAAGTTAATGAAAACATGGGAAATCAAGATACCACAATCCATCTTTCTTGCTTGCAATTCTACCTCTGAATAGAAGGATTACATATTGAGCTCCTTTTTCTATTTCATATCAAAGGTTAAGTGCTAATATGGTGTCTAAAGAGTGTTTCTCTCCCTGTGACAGATACCCCCAAGGAAAAGCTCAGCATCATACAGGTTCTCTCTCTTCCAACTTCCACTTCTCTTTCTTTGAATGAAAAAAATGCTTAATATGAACACACTACCATGGTTAGTTTAGGACCAAAAATACACCATGCTGCATGTTTAGATTATATCCAATCTTTAAACATTCACATTTCACAGTTAGATTGTTTCTTGATAACCTAAACTTGCTTTATGTTCAGCCTAATTATACATCTTACAAGGTTCAATAACCAGATTTTCAAATTTTTGAGTTTCTCCAATTGTTTCCTAATGATCTGAATTAGTTTGTCCAATTTCCATGCTTGGGCCTTGCCGTTTGCAATGGCATTGATGACGATTTGGGAGTCACCCTCAAGGTGCAGCTGGTCTACTGTGATCTTCTTTGCTAATTCAAAGTCAAAACAAAAACCAACAGGCCACACTAGTAAAAAAAAGACAACATTTTTGCCCAAAACATAAAATAAAATCAATATAAAATGGTTTGCATTTTGAACATAAATGAATAGCATTCATAAGTGAAGCAAAATATTTAATAAATTATTTTTACACCATAATTTGATAAACACTAACTAGTAAAAAAATCAGAATTTTTGTACATAATCTGAACTTAAATCAACACTCAAACTTCTGAAAACTGAATTCATTGCTTTTCAAATATGCTTAAAATCCCAAAGCTAACATTTAGGAATGAAACAAGATTCTTGCAATGCTTGGACAAAAGGAATTTTTTTTTTGGACCCAGAGTCTTGAAATCTCAGAGCTTTGCTCCTCAAACTTGTCTTGAAATAGGATAGGCAAACTAGGCTGAAAATTCCCTTTTCCAATCACATTAGAATACGAGGCCACCAAAAGATGAATATGATTGACTAACCCTTTATTCAAGAGAGTCAATTCAGTATCTATGCTCTTAGGGTTTCTATTCTTTTGCTGCTTAGAAGTGAGATATTGAAAGACCAAGGTTTAAAACTTAAATTTGAAAATAATTATTACAGAGAATCAGAAACTGCAAACTAGATATAGAAATGAAACAGGAATAGTATTTTGCACCTGTGATTCGAATCTAAACTGTTTCTGGAGGGACTGGTGCACCCTGGGCGCCTTGCTCCCAGGATTGGGGCACCTTAGGCAGCCTGCTCCTTGTAACTGAGACAAATAAGGATTATCTGTGTTGTCTTGAGTTTTCTGGACCTTCCGGATGAGTTCTGCACACTAGGGATTGAATTTGAGCTCCAGGGGTCTGTACCTACTCCCAGCCAAATTTCAGCTATTTCTGGGTGGATTCTAGTGCCCCACGCACCCTAGTACTAAGACTTTTTGATGAAATTGGAAATCTGAACCTGTGACAATGTATTGAGTTCATTTTTTCCTGCCGTGTTTCTTGGAACTTGCAACTGAACTTGGATATGCACACAAGAAGGGAAAAATGGTGTTTGGTGGCTGTATAGGGGCTTGCCTTAGTCAAACCCCGGGTGGGACTCAACTCAACAGCATTGATGAGGTGAAATATAAATCTGAATTGAAATTTGAAAGGAAATGCTTGAATTGAAACAATTATACCTCCAATTGATGATGCAATGCCCTTAGGATAAGTTCTCCATGTGTTGATGCAATAACATGATTAAAACATCATGAAATCATAAATAAAACAATGCTTGAAGATGCCTTGAAGTAGCTTGCTGCTACTTGAATCAGATCTGCTCTTGAAGTCTTGATGAGAGGATGCTAATGAGATGTGTGATTATGAAATGAATTGAGAGGGATGATTTTTCATAATGGGCTTATTTTCGGGGAGTGTAAGACTGCTGAATCCCACTTCTAAAATTTCGGGTGTAAGCTCACTCCCAGGAGTAGGAGCCCCAGGTCAGCCTGCTCCCACCAAAAAATACCGAATTTTTAGGGGATGCAAGAAAATAGGATCTAGTTGCCAAAAAGTTACACCAGTTAGAGATATGAGATCGGTGGATGTAGAAAACATGTCTTGAACTTTAAAATGAGGTAGGACTCATTTTAAATTGAGATGAGAAAATTTAAAGGGCACACCTATAATTAAGGGCCCAAATAGGATTTTTGGTGAGATTTAATTTAGAGAGGACTGATAATATTAATTCTAAGTTACCGATTCGGGTGCGAGTGCGCGGATGCACGGTTTTTTTTTTTTGTGGGGGGGGGGGGGGGTTTGGATGCATTTATATATTATATGCAAAGAAATGCAATAAATATACAAAATTAAATCATTTGATAGTATGATACTTCATCATTGTAACTAATAACTTAATAAGCCATACCATATACGTCTATGTTCACGATTCCAATGCAAATCAGAAAATCATTACAATTACAAAATCAAAATGTAGTTCATGATTCAATGTCCATCAATCAAGATTCAGTGTTCACTAATCAGAATCATAAGGATTCTCAAAAAAATCCTCATCATCTTCAACTGCTGCAAGTTCAAGATCATTTGAACCCAAAGCGGTTCCACTAGTACTAGATGCACCATGTGTTGTGATGTTATCATCATCAATATCATCATAATTTGTAGTGAGTCTAGTAAGATCCTCAATGGTTGCATCCAAGTTGGCACTCTCAGGGGCTACATCCCAAAGCTTGGCTGCCCCATCCTTGTAGTGTTCCTCCTTACGTGACAAAAGACGCAAGTTGGTATTAATGTAAACCAAGTCTTCATCTTTTTTTTGAGCCCAACCGGTTACAATTCACTGAGTGGATAAATGAGTATGTACTCCAATTCTGTTCAGCAACAGAAGAACTTGCAACCTGGACAGTGTTCACAAACTTAAACATAAAAATGTAAAGCAAATTAAAGACTCTTAAGTACTAAATTGTAGAATGCAAGTGGTAAACAAAAAACAAAAAAAACTTACTTGTGAGAGGACCTTGATTGCAAGAGGTTGTAAATACCTAAATGGTTGACCATAGAGGTACCACCATGTGATAGCTTCCATGTCATATTGGTCCAATATTGTTGTTGGAGTAAAATCTCTTCTTGAGGCAAACAAGCCAAATTCTATACTAACTCTTTTGTGCGCTTCTTTATTTTGAAAAGTCTTTCAAAAGCTTTCTTGCACCCATTAGCAACTTCTTCATTTGCATATGTGCTACTCTATCTAGCATACCAAGTACTTCCATGCTATAGTACCTCAGAGATAAGACATATGCAAGGAGGTGCAATGGGGTGGTCATCTTTTCCCAACGATGATGAATGATTGTTTCCACCTTATTGCATAAGGTTTCACATTGTATTGGGTCATTCTCATGTTGTTGTATTCCAATTTTCACCTTCTCCACCATTGTGTCCATGCCATCAAAGACATCCCCCAAACAAGGTTTATTTGTGTCCGCAAATCAGAGCATAGCCATGATAGGCTCGGTGAAATCCATTACAAATTGCACACGAGCCCACCAATTGTCATCAAGACCAATGCCTTGACCTTTTAGGCCCTCTCTAAATTCACAACCTTCCATATACTCCATTGGGTGGAAATAACCATTTGGCTCAATGCCTCTTGAACCTTGACAAGTCGTCTCAGAACAATAGTATGAGATGCAAATCAGGTCTCAACAACCTAAGTTAATAACAATATGTCAATAAATATTAAGCAAATTTATATACAAATTGATAATTGAACATGACATAAAATTTATTAAAATTAAATTTAGTAATTACTCTTTACCTTCAACAACTCCAATTTGGAGAAAGATCTAAATATCGATTGTGACATTTGGTGGTTCATCACAAACATTTGAATCTCCTCCCCCTCTTGGTATATTTGGTGAACCCGATCTCTTTGGGCGTCAACTTGCTACATCACCAAGTTCAAGGAGTGTACGGTGCATGTTGTCCAAAAAATGTGGTCATATCTACCCTCAACCAAAGCACTTGCATCCCTACAATTTTTTGCATTGTCCATGATTACCTGCACCACATTCTCACTACCCACCATCACTATGGCCTCAATGAGAATTCTGGAAATGAATTGTGCATCTTTCACTTCTCCTTCACAATCAACAGCCTTCAAAAACATTGGCCCTTTGGGGGACACTACAATCACATTAATCAATGGAGGGTTTCTTGTATCTTTCCATCCATGGGAAACAATAGAAACACCCAAAGTTTTCCAAGAATTTCTAATTGGTTGAAGAGATCTCTCTAGAGAAGTCATGTCTTTTTGCAATAGGGTGGTACGCACCTCTTCATACCCGAGACTTGTGTAATCAGCCAGTGCTTTATTGATGGCTGCGACCATCTCCTTCCAATATGGTGATCTCACCAAGTTGAAAGGAAGACCATTGGCATAGAGGCAATGTGAAATGGGTTGATCAACAAGCTCTCTTGCCTCTATTTTAAATGTCGTGCCCAATGAATCTCTTTTGTGGGCAGTAATTTCTACTTCTTCCTCTTCCTCTCCCGGTACAGGTACTTGCAAGAATGGATGTCTGGAGGATACAACTGATTCAGTGGGCAATTGTGTTTTTCTCTTTCTAGATGGAGGTAGATAAGAACTTTGTTTTGATCTTTTAACCAATTTATCAGCCTCTTCTTGTTCTTTTATAAATCTTGCTATTTGTGCTTTAGACATCCCTTTCCCATCTTTGCTTCCTTTGCACATTCCCATTCTTTTACTAGGACCCATAAAATGAAGTTTGATCCGAGAATATGAGCTATTGAATGGTTTACTAGGTTCACATACATTACACTTCTAAAGATATGATCCACCTCCTGAAACCTGTGATATTCTTGTGGTATGTCTCCATAAAGGAGATCCTACATCAATTTTGAATCTATCGGTTCCTTGCCCTCCCACTGAACTTTGACTATCGCTAGCGGCCATTCTTGTACAATCAAATTTCTTGCTATTATAAGAAACTAAATAAATTTAAATTAGAAAAAAACTATGAACATCAAGCATACAAGTGCAAAAAAAAGCTACAAAAATATTAAAATAGATAGCTAAACTTGTTTTTTTATTTCTTAAAAAATAAAATGAAAAAAACTTGAAAAATCTCTTCCCAAACATGAAAAAATTCATCAAAATCTCAAAAAAATTCATTTAAGGACTCAAGAATGGGATCAAATGCTTACCTTACACACTTAGAATTGCTTTTTGGAAGCCATCTGGTACCCCACGAACGATCCTCTTCGAAAATAATCACCTTGCCTTCAAAATGCCAAAATGGAGACCAAATGAGAAGAGAGCCTAGTTGCAAACAAAATGAAATGAAAAAAGAATGAATGGCCTCTTTTAGGGTTTAGGAGCAAAAAGAAGATAAAAATTTAAGTTGTTGTTTTGGTCAAAAAAGCGTCAGATTTGACATTGGGCCCGCCGATGCTCACGGAGGCTCTTGGGTGCCCTATGGATGCTCCCATGAAGCGCATCCTGGGAGCATCCACAAGGCACCCAGCTCCGCCTTTGCATCCTCACACTTCTGCCTCCGCCTCCAGGCCTGGGAGCTACGAATCGGCTACTAAGTATTAATTTAAATCAATAAAGGCCCTATAATGCATAGAGGAATGAGAGATACAAAAATGAGTGCTAGAAGAGTGTGAAATTGGACACCCTAATTAAAGGTGTACAATTTACATTGCTACAATTTCTTCATTTCGTTGTCTGCAAAAGATTTTTGTGAAGCTCCCATGCTGAGATTGGAAATCTTATACTGCTAATTGGTTATTCCACTAAAGTTGGATTACTTCACTAATCATAGGCATAAGGTACTATTGGGGAAATGTGAGAGCTCCTAGACTAATATATCAAATTGGTTTTAAAAAAAAGCATGTACGAAAGGTCATAAGCACTAAGCACAGATCAGAAAAGATAAGTCTTAGCTGCTTAGTGGCTAATTATTAAACCTTTCTGTTTTATTCCAAAGCTCAAATAGTTGGGTGGATGGGTCCTGAAATCAATCTTGCTGATCATGAGTGATCATCACATATCTGCACATTGAAATCTGCTGACAGTCTTTTGAACACACAGAAGTAGTTTGTAGAACTGCAACAAAATATAACTATAGACTATAGTTACGCAGACTAGTTAGAATTTGGATTGCTGAATTTTCTTGGCTAGACTCATGATCCCATTATTTAAAATATTACTTTATATTGTTTACCATTACCTCGCCCTTTTCAGAATCATTAAAATGCGCATAAGATTTGTGTTTTAGATATCAGTTGTACTGAAGATCAACTTGAACCAGAACTCTTGGCATAGCTTTTCCTGCATCTTTACTTGTGCTATTTATCATGTATTGAAAATATGCACTGTAAGAAATGATTTTAAATACTAAAATGTTTTCTGGAACGGTTGTTGCTTATAGTTGATGGTATTCATTGGCAGGGCAGATGAGTGGAATGTAAACAAATGGGCATGGGAGGGTGTCTTGCGGGTTGTTAGCAAAGGGGAGGAATGCATGGTAAAGCTTGAGGATAAGAATTCAGGTTTGGCACATTATATATGAAATTCTGGAAACCAGACTTTCCTTGGGTCAAATATGTTATGCATTTGCCTGTTTTAAGGCCCAGAACATAATGAGTGCTGCTTTTAAATACATGTATTGCAGGTGAATTGTATGCTCAGGCATTTGTAAGAAGAGGTCAACCACTTCCTGTAGAGCCTGTAATAGACAGTAGCAGGTCAGCGTATAAAAAATTAAACATTATCTCTAAAAGCATCCACATGTGGAAGAAGAAGAAGAAGATATAAATAAAAAATATATTTGAAAATAGATAATGACATGAAAATAGTACAATTTGCTATTGTAAAAGTAGAGGCTAGCTGTTATCTTTCTTCTTGTAGTATTCATTCATTGTCTCTCCTAAGAGGTGCCATTTATTTTGTGGTATTGAGTTAGCCTAGGGAACTGCTATTATTCTTTCTTTAAAATGATTTCCGTGAAAATTTTAGAACACAACTAATATGTTATTATTATTTTTTTCTCCAGATACTTTGCACTTTGCATCGAGGAGAATTTTGGTAAGACAATGGCATGAATGACATTCTTTTAGTATATTTACATCGCATATGTGTCAGAGAGAGAGAGAGAGAGAGAGAGAGAGAGAGATCTTTCTGTAGAACACTTCCTAACACTTAGTATTGATGAACTTTTAGAGGTAGAGAAAAAGACTGCAATATGTTCTTCCTCCTAACACCATCTCCATCACTTGGATCTTTTCTTGTAGTCTCTTAGCGCTAAATTGTGTTTCTAAAAATCATTGTTTAGATCATAGTTATATAACTTGAACTCGGCAAAAACATGGCAAGCCCAAAGATTAACTTGGACTCAAAAAAAACTTAGGGAAAATCGGAAATAACAAAATAATTCTAATGAACATTTTTAAAAACCTTATTTTAAAAAAATGTTCTTAAAAAGCATATAGAATATGAAATTTGTAGAACACATTATTGATTTCCATCATATATTAATCAAAATTAAAGTTTAATACATATCATAGAACCCAATGGGTTTGAGGAGAAATGCCCCTTATGGGGGTTTGGCAGTGACACCTCCAACAGGGTTGAGGGGCAGTGTCCCTCATGGGTGTTTAGGGGCAACACTCTCAACGAGGTTGAAGGGCAGTGCCTTTGTGGGGGTTTGGGGACAATGCCCCCAGCAGGGTTTGGGGGGTAGCGCCCTTGGCGTGCTCCCTGTCGCGGTATAGGGTAGGTTTGAAGGGCAGAGCCCTCCCCACCAAGCCCAAATTAAAGCCTTTGAAAGCACACAAACCTTCATAGTGTACGTTATTTTCACAATTCTATCACTTAAAAGAGTGAAATCAGTTGTTTGGCACTTTGTTGTTCATAAAAATACTTTAAAAATCATATAAAACTTTTAACATTACATGAAAAAATGAAATTATACTCACTTGGGTGAGTTTTCCACAAAACTCTTGAGTTTTGGTGAATTTTCAGCAAAATCGTAGCGAGTGTTTTAAAAAATCATTGGTGAACAACTCATGGGGGTTTTTGACTTGCGAGTTTTGCAAGCTTTTGGCAAGTTTTTCAACTATGATTTCTTCTAGTATAATTTTTTGGCTTGGCTAGCTTGTGGGAATCTATTAGAAGGATTTGCATATTTTTAAAGGCTTGTGGATTATAGTGGATGTTCAGTGTGATGCTCTTACACAGATCAATGTCCTTGAGTTATTCAAAATGTTGGCAAGAAGGTGCTATGGTTTGCAAATATTCAGTTTTCTTATATATTTCAGAAATGGAAAATTTTGTTGGTGTTGCTCTAAATGACCAACACAATGAAGATGGAGCAGACTTAGAAGGTTGGACAGCTGTGCACTTTTTCTATGGGTATCTTGAAGTAAAATGTGCTGAGGTATTTCTCGAAGCTTATGCCCACACACTTTGTTGTCATGTTGAAGATCCTCCGGATGCATTTCTAGAAGAGGTTAGAAAGGTTATTATGTCAAATGAATTGCAGATATTTTAAGAAGCCCGCACTTTTAATACAGGAAGGAATCCTATATAGATAAAACTCGACATGGACTATTGTTTAGTGGTTTGGGAGATCTATGATTCAAGAGTTCAGGGAGGTGTTAATTTGGCAACTTCTAAGTACATCTTTTTCTTTTGATTTTAAATTTGGCTCCATGTTCATGGTGAAAACTTGCCAATCATCACATATCTCCCGCTCACCCAAGGCTATATTGAATTGTTTTCTTGTCCAAGTGCATGGAATGAGAGATTCGTCAACAACAATGATATCGAGTGCATCAGAATTTTCAGACTTTTGGTGTCTCTTAGTATCTCGTTTTTGAAGTTCTTTGATTATAGATCAAGGATCCCACATAATCTTGCATGAGCAATCTTGAACTTGAGAGAAATGATCTGCCGTTTTCTGCCAGTTGTACCCTTCATCTTTTCCTCACTATTAAAATGCTTCCACATTGACAAGAACTATTTAATGATATGTACTGAGACTGCTGCAATAACTCTTTACTACTGTAATCAAAAGATGTGTTCAAAGTGTTTACCTTCTTTTGCTGATTTGGACATTTTTGAGATGATTAGAACAACACCTCTGTTTCCCAAAATGTGGACCATTAATGGAACAAGAACCAATTGTAGCATCCTTCATAGATCTGTGCTTGTCAACATGGTTATCTTGTAGATCATTCTCACATCGCAGTGGTCCCATCTAATGCTTGACATCTTAATCGGTGTTTCTTGGACATTATTTGAAACCATTGGAAAAGCCTTTTAAAATATAGGGTCTTCAACATTCCATGTGGATTCCTTTTGCTCTTTTGGAGCTGCTTGTACCTTTGGTTTAACCATTTCTTCCTTTTGTTTGATAATTTTCTTTGGCCCATGCTCAATGATCTGTTTTCTTATAGCTTATTGTAGCTTTGATTCTACATGATTTGAATTATCATTGTATATCACTTCAATATAGTGGATTGGGCCATTGGCAAGGCATCTATAACTAGGTTCTCATGGCTCCTTGTAGGAAAAACATATTTCTCTTTCTCCTAAGCTCATTTCTGCTGTTGTCATCTGTCTTATTTGTTTTACTGCTTTAGTTTTGATCTCTCTTCTTCCTCTAGGAACATGGGTTTAATAGGCTTTTGCTTTGACTTCAGATTGCATAATTCTATGAAAGAGATATTGACTTGAAACTTATCACTTTATTCTCTATATTCTTGGAGAGCTGTCAACTTCCCATATTTTTGCTTGGACTCTTGTTTGTTGTCATTCTAACCTCTATTTTATTAAGGCCATTTTCCAATTACCTCCAAGTAATGGTTGAAAGTTATATTAGATTTGAGAACATTAGATTGCCTTTGAGACTCCTCGTCTTGGTCAATTTGCTCTTCCTACGATGTTGTGTCCGGATTGGATTTTGCTTGTTACTTTGAGGCTGAAATCTTACTCTCTTTTGTTGTCATATTGGCCACTTTACTTCAAATACTACCCAAAAGTTAGTGCCACTTTGAAAGCATTAGATTGCCTTTGGTATTCCTCAAAGATTTTGTCAATATCCTCCATTGCCTCTTTCCGTGTTCTCATCGTATCTAGAAAGTGCTTTGCATTGCTTCCTTTATCCGAAGATTTGAAAAATGCTTCCATGATGCAATAATTTGTTGATGTGAATCAACAATTTACCCTATATCTATTGACTGGCAAGATTGGAGCTTTGATACTACTGTAATGACCCTTAGCTAAATATTTATGCAAAACTACTCATATCTAAAATATTGTGATGAGTCTCAACCAAAACGATTAAAACTAAAATATCAACAATGTATTCATATGGATTATTTATTCAAGCTAGTTGGAGCAGAGCATTTCATTTAAATAATCCATTCAATGATTACACAAATTTGTTATTTTAGATGTTTCTAACAAAGTAATGAGAATCGGAATCAGCAAGGCCGAATCGAATCGCGAATCGGCGGTGAATCGCCAGTGAATCGGCTACAAATCGGCAAAGTGAAAAAACCCTTGAAATTTAGAGATTTTAATGATTTAAAACTTATTTCATGCACCATTTATTGAATATGACTTAATAAGCACACTTTTACATCATCAAATAGAAGCTAAAGCCTAACATACATAAATAAGGCTCATCCATCACATACGTAAAATGTAAATTGTAGCTGAAGTAAATAGAAAACATAGGATTTCAATGACATAGCTGATGTAAATGTAACTCTATGATAAAGCATAAATGATCAAATCATATATGTATGTCAAGATGAAGATCCATGAAAGTTATACTTATGAAGTTATGAAACATATGTTTGTAAACAAAATTAAAAAAACAAGTCTATTTGCCAAGTGCCTCAATCTAAATTATCATCCTCTAGCTCGGTCGCAGCCTCAGCCTCAGCCTCAGCCTCAGAGTAATCTATATCATGCCTCCTAGCAAGGCGTCTAAGGTAGGTCCTAGAGCTCTGAGTAGCCATAGCCCCCGCAGGTAACACAGACTCCTGAGGCTGAACAACAACAGCAGGGGCTGAATCTATAGAGTCTCTACGTGTGCGTGTGCATCTGCCAGTGCCTTAACGTGATCTAAGCTCCTCCTCTGCTATGACCACTGCCTCGGCCTCTCTATCTGCCTGGTCAACCCAGTCATGGTCTTCCTCTGTGAAGACAGGATTAGTGGCCTCAGTCAGCCACTCTGACTCTAGATCAACCTCGTCTAGAGTGATCGGAGAGTTGTCAGGGTCCAAAATCTGTTTGGTCCTAAGCCGAAGGTTGTAATGAACAAAGACAAGATCATTCAACCTCTGCACAGACAACCTATTTCGCCTCTTTGAGTGGATGTGCTCGAACATGGACCAATTACGCCCACATCCAGAGGCACTACTTGGCTGACTCAAAATCCGAATGGCAATTCTCTGAAGAGTTGGGACAAAGGACCCAAACGTCTCCCACCAGCTATCTGAAATAAATGAAAGAAAAAACAATTAGTCTCATAAATGATAAAGGTTACCGTTAAACCGTTAAAAACTTAAAAGATATATAACTTAAGGTTATATTATTTTTATGGTTACCTGGCTGTATTGATGACCGACCTTCTATGGCCATTGAACTAGAGAAGACGACTCCTTATAATTAAATTTGTCTAGCTCTATGGTTCTGGTTGTAGCTGGGACATTGCCACCCATCTTCTGCAACACTGTAAATAGGCCACTGTGAACCTCGTCATCCGCCTTGAAGTCAGGACGGAAACGAAATGCAGGATTTAGGTAATAAGCTGCTGCATGAATGGGCCTATGGAGCTGATTCTGCCATCTCCTATCAATAATCACCCAAATGGGCTCATACTTCTCCTGTACTCTTGCATACTGGCTTCTAATGGCTTCCTTGGTCCTATCCATGCCCTCATAGATGTAGCCCATAGAGGGCTTCTCGCCATCAGCAATTTGTAGGAGAGATACAAGGGGCTCACAAACCTGCATATAATCATAATGTAAGTTGTAAGTTACATTGTAAAACAAACAATTGAGTCAAGTTTTAAATTATAATAATATATTAAACTAAAAATAAAACAAAATTATATAATTGTGAAAATTTTACCTTGCATATTTCAGCCGCAGGTAGCCAAAAACCATTTTCATCAAACATTGTGTTCACAACATCTATCCCTGCAGTGGTGGTGGCAAAGGAAGAGGCTGTCCACTCAGGCCCAACAAACATGGACCTCAATTCTACCCTCACTTTCAAGATGGACTGCAATGTGATGAAATTCGAGGCAAACCTCGTGATGCCTGGACGAGCTAATTCCCTTTGCTTTGTATATTTCCTCATTGTGCTGAGGACGAGTGCATGGTTGTAGATGAACTTGCACACATTTTTGGTCTTATCAACGCATGACTTGACCCACTCAAGCTTACCAATGTCCTCCAACATGAGGTCAAGGCAATGGGCCGCACAAGGAGACCAAAATATTGTGGGGTGCCTCTCCATCGAGAGTTTACCTACACAAATTTTAAATTAATTAGAATTCAGAAATTAAGTTAAATCAGAGAAGTTAAAAAACTTAAAAGCTTAAAACTAAAAGTTTACCTGCAGCAACATAATTTGCTGCATTGTCTGTGACCACCTGCACCACATTTGCTTCCCCCACCTCTGCTATAACCTCCTCAATAAGCTCACATAAGTATGTGGCATTTTTTACATGATCGGAAGCATCAACAGATTTGATGAACATGGTGGTTCCTATACAAAATAAATAGAACAAAACAATTAATTATCATGAATCATTATTAAATTAGCATTCAATTATTCAACAAATCAGAATTTAAATTATTTAATCACCTCCACAAGACACAAGAAAGTTGAGGAGTGTTCTATTCCTCATATCAGTCCACCCATCAGTCATGATGGTGCATCCCTTTTGACCCATTCTAGTCGGTGTTCCTCTAACTCAGCCTTCATGTCCTCAACCATTTCGTCTAAAAGATATCCACTCAACTCAGCCTCAGAAGGGGCTTTGAACCCCGCACCACAAATAGTTACGGCATCTATCATGCCTTGCCAATAAGGAGACCTGTCACAAATAGATTATGAATAGAATTTAGAATCTTAAAAATCTTAATTAAGGAAAACCAAATAAAGTAAATTAAATTTTAATTACCTGGCTGCAATAAATGGAATATTGCAAAAGTACCAAAATTTGCAAATTTGTTTTCTTGCAGCATCATGAATGTCCTTGTTCCAAGTCATGCTCTCAAGCGAGGGTTGTGAGCCAGGAGTAGTGCGCTGTACAAAATAACTATGCAGTCGCGACTTCCGCACTCTAGGTCCAATGGTAATACTAGCAGACTGAGTAGCAGAAGTAGAAGGAATAGCAGTGGTGGCAGCCCTAGAACTAGCACTAGGACGAAATGGTGGCCTGGAAGAACCCTCTCCAACACAACTTACAGATGCGGATGCGGATGGGGAACCAATAGCTTGCAACTGTTCAAGTTTCTTTTTCTTCTCTAACTTTTCTCTTTCAAAGTTCTCTATTTGCATATATACCTCACGTTGTGCCTCAGGAGTTTGTTTAGTGCAATTGTGATATCATGTCCAGGTATACTAGCAATATGGAACTTGAATCTATAAATGCCACCGAAATTTATTTCTTTGCAAAAAATACATTTTGTTTGATGTTTTCCTTACCGGAAATTCTTCGGTATACTTCCAAGAAGGGTCTTTTCCCATTGTGGAAATTTGGAAAATGAAAGTTAAAACTTAAGGCTGCTGCAATAAGAAAATTAAATTAAAAATTAAAAACATGTCTTAAATGGCTGTTAAATAGTCTTAAACTAATAAAAAACCCTAAACCCTACATTTTTTTTTGTGAAAATTGTAAAGTTATGTTTGCAAATTGGTTGTAAACACGTTGTAGGGTTTGCAAGATCACACTTTGCAATTTATTCAAAAAAACATTCAAGTTCTAAATTTTAAAGCTAAAACTAAACAAATTTTGCAAAAAAATGAAGAATACACTAACATGGAAAAAAAAAATCAACACTTACCTTTTGGAAATGAGTTGAGGAGTGTTGCTATTGGCTCCTTGATGCTCCCAATGCGAACTTCAAGCCTCCCCAAACAGATTTATGCTCTCCTTGATGCTCTTCTTTCTTGCTGTTCCTAAACATATGTTTTCTCTTTTCTATTCCTCTCTCTCACTTTCCCTCACTTTAACTCATACAAATGAAATAGAAGCCCTTTTAGGGTTATAACCAAGCAAAATGACCTAATAAAGAATGCAAAAGTATTAAGTTTTTTTTAATTTTTTAACTTCAACTTTTTCCCTGCCACGGCCGATTCACGGGCTGAGAAATCGACGATTTTTGGAGAAATCACCTAGAAATCGCGATTCGGGCGATTTTTGGCCCTTGAATCGGCCAATTCCGATTTTGGCTCAAAAAAATTTGGCCAGGGCTCCTCGGATTGCGGAATTGCTTGAATTGCGGCGATTCTCGTTACTTTGATCTTTATCAATTCCTCTTTTTATTGAGGAGTTTATTTGCATTTCTATTTGTACTTGTACTATGGTCACATGGTGTATAACTTCATAGGTTTATCCTCTTCAATTGCAGTTACATTGTTTTTTAAGTTTTAGTTAGTTCACAAAATTTAGGATTATTTTTACCTCACTATTTTTTAAAATTTTGACAAAATGTAGTTTTGAGTTCTTTGACCTACTTTGATCATTTGTAGACATCAATAATTTCTGTTTCTCTCTCCTGTTGCTGATGATAATAAAGTTATGTTAAATGTTTTGTTGTAGATTGTGAAATGGTTAAGAGAGATGGATAACAACAAGAACCAAAGGGTTTAGGTTGTTGGATAAGAGAAGAAAGTGCAAAGAGTAAGGAAGCTTCTGTAATTTTAGGAGTTGTAGACAAGTACACAATGGAGCAAGGTTCAATAGTATACTGCTCTCATATCCTTCACATGGGGGAATTGGCGTTGCCTGCCAATGCTACTTCTTGTGGCTGCTCTGTCTTATACAATAATTGGCTGGCCACAAGGTGTGGGCGAGTGTGCAATACTTTGATGTTGAGCACAGTTGGGTTTCATTGCTGCACATCAGAAGCGCCTCTAGAACATAACTCTGGCAAGAGGCATAAAGAATAGCGCTAAACCTTCGAGCCTTAGTGAAAATGAATTCTGTTGATCTATTTTTCTTTTGTCTAGTTAACTCTTGCTTATTCGCTGTGCAAATCCATTGATTAAATAAGGGTGAGGAACTTCTCAACCTAGCTAATGTGGATTTGAAGAGTAAGTTTCTTTGACAAGAGAAAAATGATCTTGAGGGTTAGAGTCTTCTGAATTGTTTTGACAGTGCCTGCCCTGAGCAATCTGGATGTCTCTGGTTTGTTCCCAAAATACATTTATGTTCAGCATTTCTAAATTGCTTTAATATAAATTGGATCTTCATTATCAAAGTGACTCGGTGAAGAAATCTGATTGCACTCAAAGTTGTTTCCACCTAGATGAATTTGATGGCATAGTTCCAAATGTCAGAACAGACCATAGTACCACTTTCAAGAATTGGAAGTTGTAGTTGAGAACTTAGATGCATCTTGAATGCCAGTGATCCTGGTCTCATCTTGGAGCAGACAATCAAATTCCATGAAGAAAGCTCTTGATTGTAATACACAATACAAATCAAGTTCGATAAATTATAAGCTAAAATCAAATCCTTTGCTCTCTTCCTGATGATGGAGCATGGAGCATGATCCAAAATTTCAATGTAAGCTAAATTAACAGAGTTTTTCCAGAAGGTTCTTTACAATCTGATAGACTGTAAAAACCTTATGTACACCATTTATGATAAGATCTCAAAGAAAACACAATTGATATTAACCCAGTGGTTTTTTCATCAAAACTTTTATTTTACAGTTACCATGTATTATTTGATTCATTTTTAATTTATACATTGTAAAGGGTTTATGCTGAGTAGGAAGAATATATTCAATAAATACAATATATGTTTTTGTTTTTCTTTAATACATCCATCATTGACATTTACAAGAAATTTTTAAATATAATGCAACGATTCCCCGATTAATGTTGTTTGACACTGTTAGAACTTATCACAATTCTCTTTGTACAATAAGTCTATGAATAAATCTAAATCAAACAATGAAAATAGCCATCAAATCCACCATACTTATGAAAATAAGCAAAACACATCTTATCACCAAGAGCACACGGTCACCACAAGAATCATAAATAATAAAAAAGTTAAATACAAATATACCCTATACACCACATCAACAAGATCCAACGATAATTCCATGCAAAGCCCACCATATGTTTCTTCTCATTTGAACCTATCTCTACTCCCCAAAGCCTATTTTACTATGTTTGCTTAATATACAATTATCTAGTGCAGTTGGACAAATAAAACAACCATAGCTCCAAGCCTAATTAAAACTAATATAGGTGCTACACCAATCTTACCTTGGTATCTATGACCATGGCCAGGTGTACAGCTTGGCAGTTCTCAACTGTTGCATATATATGATGAGTGCACACATAGTTGCAGAAGTCTGCAAAAAAATATGATTAGTCAGCACTAGGCCTGGGGGTCGTTTTTTTAATCCAAAAAATCAGAACTTTTGATTTTATCAGTCAACCCAATTTTGCCCAGTTTTCCGGCATTTTTTTGGGAAAGAATTGCATTTTGTTTCTCGATGAAATTGTGATTTTTCTGTCAAAAAAATTTAAGGTTTCTGATTTTTTTCTTAACCCTTCCTGATTTTATCATTTTTTCCCTAAACCTAACCTCAACCTGATATTTTCCCAATTAAATACTGATCAACTGAAAAGTCCTCTCTTTTTGTTTGTCAATTTATTCCCAAGAAAGATTTTGATACTATGGATGCAGCCAATGTTGCCAAGTGTAAGTGGACTATCCTTGTAAGCCGTTTTATTATTGTGATTATTGTGGACATATTTTAGCAGTGTGATTTATTGTTGATGTAGCACTTCTAGCAATATGTGTATCTCCAGTCCGTTGTCCTTTCTTGGTCTTCTCCCAGGTCTCTTGTATACCTTCATAATCTGTCATTGCCATTTGCTTTATGGGCATTATTATTGGCCTCTCTGGCCATGTGTTTAAGGGGTTGTGGAATGATATGCAACTTGTTATGTGTCACAAGGTCTATCAAGACTCTATACCACTATTGCAACTTTATTTATTTGAAGAATGTTGGACCCATCTCTTAGGAAGGGTTAAAATTTCTTTCCTCTGATGTCATGTTGCGACATCAGATAATATCAGCAGATATCACTTACCTCTAAACTTCCCCACCTTAAATCCTTTCTATACCAAGGTTTCCAGGTGACATCATGCAAAGTTGGTGCAAGCCACTGTTTGAATGATTGGCTTGAACTTTCTCAACATGAGAATTTTCAAAATAGCTCAGAGCCTCCAAAACTAGTTTCATATTCTTAATGTTGCCATGCCACATTTCTTGAGTTAAATAGAACTCATTCACATGTTCACCGAAGTAAGTAACACTGAAAGAGAGACTTGGCTGAAAATCTCTCCATAAAATCCCACAAAGGACACTAGTCATATCTAATCCAAGAAGACACACATCATCTCCATAAGGATGCTCTATCCTCTTGCTGGAAATCTGCCAGCCCAGACTTCTCCTTATAGGTAAACAGTTGCAGCCCAAAGCAATGTTGCATACCAACCAACCACTTAAGCAATGTTCCGTGTGTTTCCTGGGAAAAATATGTATTGGTTCTAATTAGCGATTTAAGTAAGAGAGAACCATTGTTTGAAAAGGAAAGATGAAGTCCTTGATAAGTTTGTTGGGTTCAAAGCATTTGCTGAAAAGCAAAGCGGTAGTATTTTGAATCTTGATCGCACTGATAACAGATAATGGAGGAGAATTGTAATAAAAGCTTTTGTTTGTTTCTGAAGAAAAATGGCATTCATAGGAAAGTGACTATTTTATTTTATTGTTTCTCATTTGACATTTTTTTGTTGTGAAGCATGAACCATGTGAAGGTTTTGATTTTCAGCCATGTTTTGCTATTCCATAATTTTCTCCAACATTGTTCTTGTATGTTTGTGTCTTTATAGCTTTGGTATGCTTGTTCTATAGCACAGTTGATGTTAGCTTGGGGCTGCATCATTTAATGGTATTGACCTTATTAAAAATAAGTACCAGCTCGCCGCTGCATCATTTAATGTTATCGACCTTACTAAAAAATAGCACCTATTTTAAAGCTCTTCTATAATTCTGGGTTTGAAGCGTGTTGTGAAATGTTCACCCTTGATTTTCTTTTTGTGTTTTGTGACAGAAAGAGACAGAATATCAGAAGTGTTTTGTTTTTCTTTTTTCATTCATAATGTGATACATTCATTGGCAATACATTGAAAGGGAAATAGATTTTTTTTTTGCATCAAATCATAATATAAACCATAGATGGAACACTCGCCAAGTATAAGTTTGATTTATTTAATTTCTTATACTTTAAGTTATATTTGTATAAATACTTTCAGGATGTTTGAGATAGGTTCCAGCTTTGTAGGAGTTAAGATGCAGATTCTAGATTTTGGGGGTTTCGAAAAATTCCAGCCTTAGCCAAATTTCAGGATTCAGCAAGCCTTCAGCAGGGTTACCTCCCACAATCCATCATGGCTTTCTAAGGTCAAATTGCCAAATTTCAGGATTCAGCAAGCCTTCAGCAGGGTTACCTCCCACAATCCATCATGGCTTTCTAAGGTCAAATTGAAGCTGGCAAAAGGATTCCTTAAGGGTTTTCACTCGTTTTATCACAAATCACTTGGTTTTGACCCCATCTCTATGACAGACTTAGCTTAGCTCTTGCCCAAATCCCAGATAGACACGACTTCCCAACAGGCCAAAATCACTCAAACCTCATTTGCCAGACCTAGGGACTTGAAAACAGCCACCAACAAAGACTACCTAAGACCTAGTTATGAAGACTTTGACATTTGGCATTGATCAATGATCAAGAATCATAGATTCATACTATGAAATGACTTAGTTTTACAATTATGTATATTTCTCTTATTTTTTTGTATATATAATGCATAGGAGGCAGTGGCACAGTCATGCTACTCACGCCCATCACAGGGTTCCTCGTCTAGGATTAGACCCTCTCAAATTAATTTCATTTCTCATTTCTTCACTAGTATTTTGCTGAGAGGGGGAAAATAGTCTTCCAAACACTTGCAAACTGATTTCTATCGATTTGAAGCGGATTTGAAGTGGTTTTTGAAGAGGATGACATCAATGATTTGGAGAGGCAGGCTATGGAGGAGGGGGGTGGATTTGGTTTCACACTGGATGACATTGAGTTGAATGAATAGTCATTGCTAGTGCCAGGAGAAGCTAGAGGCAGAGCTACATCCAAGATGAAGGACGAGCCATAGATTGGGTCAGACATACCAAGCGAGGAGGCACAATCATGCCAAGTGCAAACTTCTAGGACTAGACCCTCTAGTTCTACCTCTCCCTTAGTTTTTACTAGAGCTGGGAAGAGGAAGATGTAATTGTAATGATGTATTTACTTTTAGTTTTACATAAATTATTTACTATTTTGCTTGCCATCAGCATTCCTCACAAGAATGCAATTTTGTACCCACTTTGTGTTTAAATATATCTAGACTAAGCTTGTTTCTTTTGTGTTCTCATTTATTGACTAACTGGATGCATCTTCTCATTGCATTTTGCAAAAAAAATCCATTTCTAATTAAATTTAAGCAATTTTTTAAGTTCCTGAGTTTTTGCCGAAAACTGGCCCAGTTTTTCCCGAATTTTTTTTTTCAGGCCTTGGCAAGTTTTTGGCCTTGGCAAGTTTTCCAACTATGATATAAACCATTACAATCAGACATATCAATTAATTTTCAGACCTGATATGATCACCATTCATTGTAATAGATTGCTCAGAAATTCGCCCAGCACCAACTAGATGTCCAAATATGAGAGGACCGATTCATGGATGATTTTCACAAGCAACTAACAATTTCCAAACTGCTTCAGCTCCTTGTTAACTCAATCAGCAACATAAGGTGCCACCGAGATTGACTTTCAGACGTTCAAATAACAGAATTTACTCAAATCAAACTCCCATGTGCTAGCAAGGAGCACCCAAAGCAAATGGGTGATTTTGCCTTATTAAATCAATACTTTTTCAAATCCGACATGTTATAGCTCAAAAGTTTTCGTCCAGAAAAGAGGAATACAAAGAAATGATACCCAAATTGAATCACAGAAAAGTCACTGAGTTATGAGCATTAATATGGTATCCAGATATTCTGAAAATGCACACCAGCATTCTGAAAAAGTCTAAAAACTCATCAAATTCAAACCACACTCTAAGAAAACTCTCACCACACAAATCTCATGAAACCTATATCAGAAAACTGTATAAATCTTCATCTTCTTCAAACCCAAAAACACCCACAAAGCTAAAATCTCTGTAAATCTTGAATCACAAAGACCAACCAGCTAGAGTGGGTTTCTCACCATTGAAACCTGTCATACCACTGCCACGGTAAAGAAGAAATCGCAGCCTAGCACCCTAATTACAAGCCTTGAATGTGGGTCAAAGACCATGAAGACAGTTGCACATAACATCAGTGGTAGAAGCAAAGGGTCAATGGTATTAATTATGGGCAGTGACTAGCGTTAAAGTAAAGTAAAATTTAATTAAAACAAGCCCAAGGCAGCACTTGGTATTGAGGAGGTGTGTCTTTGCAAAGAAAGGATTGGTGAAGAGGTGTGACCCCCCTCCACATGAAGATACAATAGGGGACAATTCATTTGTTGAAGGATTGAAGGAGAAAGCATCAACCAGGGAAAAAATTGGGAAATCAGAACAGGTTTAATATTAAAAGCTAATAGTTACATCAGCAGCAATTAAATTAAAAGATAAGTCTGAATAAAGTAAAATTATGGTACTTCATCCTAATGCCAATGCAATGGAAAAGGAAGTGTATAATATGAAATGAATAATTAAAAGCTGCCTTTTCATACAGACTTTTTATTTGTGTGTGCGTGTCTATATGTTTTGGGCTGCTGTGTTTTGGCTTCTCAAGGTACAAGTATATATTAAATATGACCATAGCGAAGTGTTGTTTTGGTGTCAGTAGAATTATCTTAATTTACTTATTTATGGTAAGACTATATGTTGTAACTACTTTTTTGCCCCCCCAACTTTTTAAATCTAATCTGCATATACCGTTCCAAACAATGCAGCCCCCTCATCAGATGATGCATTGCATGGAACTCAAGTAATATTCATTTTGGCTCACAAGATAAATGAAATTGTTTGTGTATATAAAGATATCTTTAATATGCAATTTTTTGCAGGTGGGCGGACAAGGCATGCTTTTATTGGAATTGGTTTCCGAGAGAGACCTGAAGCATATGATTTTCAAGCTGCACTCTATGACCATGTCAAGTATCCTTTGTGTTTACTCCACACTTCTAAATCTCATGTCCATGACAGACTAACTAATTGCAAAAACATGGAGAAGATAAGATCATGTATAGTGTGTTGTAACTGCTGATATTGTCATAAATCTTGTTAATAACCATTCCTGACCTTGATTAGGTGATCTTTCTCTACTGTCTTTTTGGTGTTATTTGAAATAGCCTGATTAAATTTGGCCTTTTTGTAATCCTCCTATATGTCCTAGGCTCCTAGCACAGCAGTTTCTTGTTATGTTCATTTTTCTGTCTTAAACATTCCACAACTTTTTTGAAGGATTGTTTTTTGCTTTTAATTTCCTTGCTTTATGACGGTGAAAACATTTAGGAAGTTATGTCAAGAAGATGTTTTTATCCACCTGTAATGACTACATGTTTTCTTTACATGATTCTTTCGAAGCCTTTTTCGTTCAAAAAATTGGTAAGAATTTGATAGATTGTTCTGTACTTAAGAGAAAATAGATATTTGGATAAAAAACAGGCTGCAGAGGAAATGGAGCAGCAATATCAAACAAAAGAGTCTATTGACTACAGTCTTAAAGAGGGCCAGACTTTAAAACTACAGTTGAAAAATGTAATGCTTTATCACCATTCAGTTCTTTTTGTATTGTGCATGTTCCATGCTAATTTGTCCTCGCAGTCAATCAGTCTTTTGTGTAGTCACATACATGTAGAGAAGAATTTCTTAATTTATTTCTGTATAACAACAATATGCTTGCTTAGAGCATATTATAACTTGTTCAAGTTTATCAATGGTTGCAGCCACAAAAAGGAACTGGAACCAGGAAGTCCACCTTTTTTGAGCAAGAGCTGGATAAAATTTCATGTAATGAGAGTAGAGAAAAATGTCATCCATTACCATGTTTAGCACCGCCACCTCCTCCACCAGCACCATCATCACCTTCTGCCACCTGTTATACATCAGAGAAAAAGTTGATGCCTTCACCATCAGCCACCATGAATACTAAATCAACAAAATCTTCAACTATCGATGAAGGGGAAACTGAAGGGCTTAGCAAAAAAAATGATGAAGAACAAGAAAGTTTTGAAGATGACTTTGGAGATTTCCAAACAGCAGGTTGAATCATATCATGTTGGAACAGAAATAAATATGTTCTGATTGATGACCCTTTTAGGGCCGTGCTTGGTTTCAAAGACATCAATTATGATGCTTTATGAACATAGGGCTAATTTGAGGTTATTGGCAGTATGAATTATTGATGTTATGCTATATGAATTCTGAATGGGAAAGAAGGAATTAACAATGGTGTTCACATCTCTATAACTTATTCAGATAATGGATTCTTTCTTCTGATTATTTTACCATATAAACAGCAGTGAGGTGACAGGTTGGTCCATGTAGATAGAAAATATACACCCTCCAGTCTTTATGCCTAGGTATCCACACAGATGGACATAGCTGAATGAACATCGAAATTGTTTGTTGTTCTTCAATTAAAGTCTTGATTAGATAAACATGGGAAAGGGCCTGGACCCATTACAAAGAAGACAATTAGTTGCCATATACTACGTAGTTTGATTTCTAATTAAGTTGCCATTTAGTAAAGTAAGGAAAATTGACATAATGCATTCAAGATTGTTTGGATATCAAGAATGCTTTGTAATTTGTAGAGTGCATGGACTCTGGACAATCACTACTCATGCACCATATGAAACTTACCACCTTCCTTTTTCCCCTATGGAAAGCTTGTGATTGCAACAGAAGTTTGCATAACATATTGTTCAATTTACTTGTTACCATTTCTTGGTTGGTTCATGTAGGCAGTAGATTAAAAATATGAGATAATCTGAATCGTATGAGATTGCTTCCACTGTGTTGACATTGGCTTATTCAGATTCTATATAATATTTAATATTCCTAAAATATTGCTCTGTAGAAAACTTGTTATAATTGCTCCAAGCAATGGTTCTAGGATTACCATATGATTAGATAATCTAAAATTTACGAGATTGTTTCCCTCTTGTTGAGATTGATTTGTCCAAGTTATATGTTATATTTAAGTATATGCACATGGGTCAATACAATTTGGAGGAAGCAGTCTGATTATTAGAACTATGGCCGAATTGCTTGAGGGGACACAAAAATTTGTACTTAAAGCTGACTAAAAATGCAACAAATTTAGAAGACCAATAAAGTTCACTACATAAATTCTGAGATTGCCACCTATTTGCATAAAAAAATGTAATGCAATAAGGTGCACAATTATGGGTTCTGAAATAATCTAAATTTCATCCTTTCTCCTTAAGTTATAGAAACAAGTTAATGAGAATTGGAAAATGTTGAGTTTTTGAGAGAACGACGGTCAGAGGGAAAATGACTACATAGTAATACGGTTCTTGCATGCCTAAATTGAAGGAACGAGGTTAACAATTACATACTAGAGAGTGAAGGCAACAAGACCTTGGAGCAAGTCTCGTACTAATTCTTGGTAGTTTTAATTTATGCTAGGGGTCATCCTTTTTTCATTTAAACAAAGTTCACAAATTTTCAACTACATTCATAAGATTGTATAGCATTTCGTTAGGCATTAGTCATCTAGTTGTTGGCGATTAATTATTTTTGTTGTTCTGATAATACTTATAGCCATTATGGACTTGGTTCTCTGCCATTTCATGGCTTTGAGCTCACTTGTGTCTTGCAGGTCCAATTGTTGGCTTTATGGTAAATCAAATCCTGTGAATGCATGCTATAATGCTAAATATTACTACAATCTAAAAATGCCAAGTTCAGTAAAATGTCTATCAACTCAAAATATTTATGCTGTCCGAAGCTATGCAGAGAGTAGAAAACCAAGTAGCAGATTACATGGGAAATCCTTGCAAAAGAAAAAGAAACAAAGAAAAACCGTAAATACTGATATGGAAAACATCTTATATCTTCCAAGCAACAGTCTACTTATTATGAAGATTTATTTCTTTCAGTAATTTTTATATGCCTTTGTACTTGCACTTTTGAGAGCATTTGGAGTGGAATTTGGTGATGCAACGGTTGGACCTTGCTTACACTAATCCAATCTAGATTGATAGTTCATGACCTATGCTTTCTATTGCATTTTCAATCTACTTTTGATAATGAGCTGGGGATTATGATCCCAACATGTACGAGTACCAAAACTTAATAACTGCAACGACTACCTAGTGTGATACCGTGACTCTCCCAAGAACCCTATTTTTCTATCCTTACGAAATTTTCAAGGCTTTGTGAGAAAAGTTACATAATGTTTGGATTCGAAGCATGTAACAAGCGTAGTAGTTATAAAGCTCTTCTATATAGCTTGTTCATTTTATATAAGTTTTTTCATTTGAATCAAAATATTACTTTTTTCGGGTACGTTGTAGTTGTTAGCCTTCTCTTAGTTTGATTTTGTTCATTTGTTGTTCATAATACATTAAGTTCCAAAACTAGTGTATTGTTACAATTAGATTAGTGTTATTAGACATTAGTCGCTCCTACATGTACCATTGAATGTGGTTAGGGTATTAAAACTTGGGTGAAAACCAAGAGATCACTTGTATGGACTTCTTGATAGAGGCAAACAATTGAAGATTGACACAAAATAATAAGGTATTGATGTGACTCTATAGAGGAAAAGATCAAAGATGATACACAATTTGTTCAAATGGCTCAAAAAGCTTCATGAACCCCAATAGAAAGGCCAATTTATAGTTAAGACTCTCTTCAAGATTAAGCAAACATTGACATCTCCACATTTGAGTGAAAATTTGCTGTTGATGTTATTGAAGATTGGACTTCTGAATTGATAAAATATTTTTCTATAAAAAGCTTCTCAAATCAAGAGAAAATCACATTCACCATCCTGAAAGGTGAACCTCACCCGAGAAATTTTGTGGTGGAAATCAAGAAAGAATGTTTTCTTGAGGATACATGTGAAGAAAAGTACACCTAATTGCAACTACTACATCAAAATAAGGATGAGTTGCCATAAGATTACATAATTATTATTAAAGCTCAATGTAAAAGAACTTTTACAAGTATCAAGTCCTCAAGTATTGCACAAACATTCACTATTACATGTAAAGAGAACATTTTTCAATGTTGAAATCTTAAGGATGGTCTATTATCATTTAATGAAACTTAGACTCAAAAGTAACAAAAATTCTTTTGCATGTGTCAAGTCAGATGAAGATAAAAAAAAGTAGGTTCGTATGCAAGCACCAAACCATAGATGCTTCGCTATTGAAGCCAACACAAAATACAAGAGGAAAAAAATCTATAAGAACATTGACATGTAAAATCCACGAGCCCATGGTACAACCAAAAGGATTGTTACACCAACAAGTCATTCTTGACAACATCACATGAGCCAGAGACATCCACCATTATCACTTTTAGATACTTTTGAATATACTAAAGGACATTAGATCATTGATGTAGTTCCACATGCCACCATTGCAATTGCAAGAATTATTCCTATGTAGAATGAGGAGAATGTATTCCACTCATAGGTTGGTGTTGGGATTAAGGTATCTCAACCTTTGAGAGTGCTAATACTTATTTAATTGATCTATTTAATCCAATGTTAAATATTTTATTCAATATATCTTAACTAGTTAATTGATTAATGTAATCCTATGTTACATATTTTATTCATTATATCTTAACAATTAAGTTTCTAAGTTGCTATGTCACTTTCTAGGACTTGATTGAGTGTTGGCTTCCTACATGTAAAGTGTGGAGTATGAAATTCAGCCACTTGTCACATGGGCACTCATTTGGAGATAGGAGTTTGTAGAAACCTCTTAAAGGTACCCTAAGGTACACTAGGGTGCCATGTATCATTGGTTATTGAGTTAACTATTGGTGAGATATGGAAACTACTATTTTGAGACTTGCAAGTCAAGATAAGTTAATGTTTAGCTGTTTATATTTTTGGTGAGTTTTTTTAGTGGGTAACGTTGTCCATGGCAGATGCCTAATTATGGATTTGGAGAGTTCCTATGTAGTGGGTGTAGTTATCTATGAAAAGTTACCGTTATGGAAGGACGTGTGAGTGGTTTAGAAAATTTCTATTTGCAACATGTCAAGAACATGGAAAGTTGTTGTTTTGGACACTGCTTATCTACCTAGACACAAGAGATGGTTTTGGAAATGATGGGCACCTACCTTTCATACATGAGCTCTATAAATATGTTGGCATCTTAGTTGCTTTAGAGAGACACTTTGGTTATTTTTTTAGACGTCAATATGTTGTTGAAGCTTCTCCAAAAATCTCTATTTTTGTAACTCTCTTGAAAGAGTGTAGACTTTATGGATTGTATTGTAATTGTTGTTACTGACAATACAATTAGACTTTGTGTTTTGGAGTGTGGTTTTTCCCTTAAATGGGTTTCCCACATAAACCTATTGTTTATGTTTTTATGCATTTGAAACTAATATTGCCTACGTGCATCTAATCTATAACTGATTAAAGGGTTTGCAATAAATTTTTGCATTCAATCTCCTATTAGATTTTTCATTTGGAAGCTTTACTCCACACTTAGCTTCCTTTCAATTGGTATTAGTGCTTAGTCAGATTTGATATCCTTGTTGGGTTGGTGTTTTTTTTCCTTTTTCCTTTTTGTCCCAATCTTGTTTCAGTGGGCGTTTTGTAGAGAAATATCACACAACCTTATTGCAACTTCAAGATGGCAAGCACATCTAGCTAAATAAAGATGGATAAATTTAATTTCAATAATTTTGAGTTGTAGAAACTCAAAATGGAGGATATGGTCGTAGATGGAGATCTATGGATTGTGATTTCTTCAACAAAACCTCAAACTAGAACTCAAGATGTATAAGATACAATGGATTGAAAACCCAAACGTTTGATAAGATTATGAATGGCTGATTTTATCCTCCTAGATGTCTATGAAGAGAAGGCTATGGCCAAGCTTCAAAAGAAGCTTGGTGATATTTATTAAGGAAATCCTTGATAATTAAACTATTCCCAAGAAATAAGTCATATTTTATGAGGATGGAGGAAGGAGGATATGTTGTAGATCACATGAATGCATTTAATATGTTGATTTCTTAACTACATTTTGCTGGTATAATGATTGATGATCAAGAGGATGCATTGTTCTGTTGAGTTCTTTGCCACACTTGTGGGATCACCTTGTTATGGCTATTGGAAGCACAATAACCACTTTCAAGATGGAGGGTGTGGTTGCTTCATTATTATATGAACAAATGTGAAGGAGATCTTTTGAGATGGCTAAGGAGGCCCTAGTTGCCTATGGAAGATCAATGGAGAAAGGAAAGAAGGAAGAGAAGGGCAACTCTAAGTTTTTGGGGAGATATAAGTCTCTTGGTAAAAATTCCTAAGTAAATGCTAGAATTGCATCAAAATTAGTCATATCTAAGAAGAGTGCAAGGAGAATAAAAAGAAAGGTAAATATGATTTCTCCAATTATGACTTTGAAAAATCTTCTTAAGATGAAGCATATGCATTTTCCATAGCCTTGGCAACACATGCATCATAAGATACATGGTTGATTGACTCAAGCACCTCTTTCCAAATGACCTCTCATAGAGGTTGGTTCTCAAAGTATGAGGAGTACGATGGTGGGAAGGTGTGCTTGGGTGATGACTCTTACTTGAAGATTGTTGGTCGTGGAAGAGTCAAGATATGATTTTGTGATGGTCGAGTTAAGGGGATTGATGGTGTCTTAAATATTCTTGGTTTTGCGTAGAACCTACTTTTAGTATGCTATGTGGGTGTGTAGTTTTTAATAGTGAGTGGAGGATGCAAGATGGAAAGAGGTTCTAAAGTGGGTGCTAAGATTGTTTGGATTGGCACCTTATATAACATGTATGCATGCATGACATAATACAATAGTGGTTCTATGAATTTCAAAAGAGGGCTTTGGATTCTTCAACCTCAACATTAGATCAAGAAAATAAAGACTATTATTTTCACATTTAATGTTTCTGCTTTTCTGGGTACCTAAGGGTGCCAATGCTCTTGAGATGAAGCTCACAAAAGAAGACAATGTTATGGCACCATAGACTTTGGCATATTGATGAGAAGGGTCTTAGAGCCTTGAAAAGTAAGAGGCTTGTTGAAGGCCTTGGTGATTGTAATATGAAGTTTTAATTTTTGTGAATATTATATATATGAAAAATAACATCATGTTTTTGCTTATTCTAGTTCTCATAAGCCTTCTGGAGTTTTGGATTGTATTCATTCTAATGTGTTTGAGCTTGCTCATGTTCCTTTGCTATCTATATTTATGTATATTGTTTCATTCATAGATGACATAGTAGGACATGTGTGTATTTCCTTAGGAGTAAATCTATATTTTTTTAGTTAGTTTAGGGAATTCCAGTCCTTGATTGAAAACCAAATTGGTAGAAAAATTAGGTGTTTGAGGATTGGCAATAGGGGTGATCTTTGTGTGATTGAATTTGGAAAGTTCTATATATACCGTGGAATTGAGAGACACAACACAACTCTATACACCCCTAAAAAAGATGGAGCTACAAAGAGGATGAACATAACACTGATGGGGAGGGCTAGGAGTATGTTGAGTGGTGTTGGCCTTGAATAGAAGTTCTAGGCTAAATTGGTAACCACTACATGTTATTTGATTAATAGATCTCCTACTCAATGCTAGTTGAAAAGACATTCGTAGAGACATGGTTTGGTAATAATTCCTCAATGAGACATCTTAGAGTCTTTGGTTGTGAGACATATGCACATGTATTGAGTGAGAAAATATCAAAATTGGAGAACAAGGTGATTAAGTGTATCTTAGTAGGTTATGATGTCAATGTGGAGAGGTACAATCTTTAGGATCCAGACACATGGAAAATGTTGTATAGAAAAAGTGTGATCCATCATGATTTGAAATCTCTCATTCTTGATTTGCAACTATAGAAGGAAGATAAATAAATGAGTGAAGTAGTTCAGGTACTACCTACTCTAAATAAAGATTCAAACTATACACTCCTATTGACCTTGATGATGAGAAGAGATTTAGAAACACTGAATGTTCTAAGGAAGAGAAATATACTTCAATCTTAATAATTGAGGAGTTCTATGCATATTGGGCAGAATAAAAAAAAGGTTTGTTGGATTCCCGTTGCATATTTATTCTAATTGCTAACTCTAATGAGCTTAAGACTATTAAGGAGGCGTGTATGGATGATTCAAATTCTTGGGTGGAAGCCACAAATGAAGAGATGGTTGTTGTTAACATTTGTGTTGTCATTGATGTCAACCATTATGGCATTGAGGTCAACCTGCTAAAGATGGAAATAGATGACTGATAGAGATAAGGATCATTGATTGATGAAAGATGACTAATAGAGATGAGGATCATTGATTAATGAATAATATTTGAATACCTTTGATTAAGAAGACTAGTACTGACATTGATCAATGAAGAAGATTTGAAGACCTTTGATGAAGAGGACTAATGTTGACATTGATTGATGAAGAAGATTTGAAAATATTTTTATGCAGTTAGTGTGTCTGATAAGTCATTTGATGAGAAGTGTTCTTGAAGGATAGTAATCATTTTGCATTGCTTGTTCATTGATGCTTTGTTATTTTGGTGAATTTTTCTATATAGTATAAGGATTATTCAAAAGATGGTTTATGCAAGAAAATACATTTGAAGACCCTATGGGAAAATAATTTGCATTTCTCTACATAAGATCTAATGGATTCATGTGGATCTAGTAATTATGGCTTTGCACTTTGACTATTGCACTATCATGCTTAGAAGTTCTCAACTATTCTTTCAAAAGAGTTATGATGAATTTCTTGTTGATAGTGAGGCTAGTTGTGAGAAATGGGTTGAATAGGATCGAAGAATGCTTCACATTTGAATTTAAGGTTGTGTGATTTTGTGAACATGGTCAGATGGTTTGTATAGTATTTTAGTTCAAATATATTTTTATAGTGTGCTCCACAGGTGAAGATTTGTTGTCACTAGTGTGATACTATTGTCTATGTTGGTCTCTAGATGACTCATCTATTTTTGGTGACTAAGGTTAAATATTATTGGACAAGATATGGTATAAGGGATGTGTTAAGAGGTAAAGAATGATTTTTTCATGGCCTAATATGCTCCGCATAGAATTATAGATTTTGGGGAATGTTTTGGAGCCAACTAGTAACACACTTTTAATGCTTTTCTACACATTACCTTTGGGACTGACTTTGTAGGATGATGTGATGTGTGTTATTTGAAAATAATATTTGGGGAACTCTTAATTATACATGTTTGGGTCCTCTTTATCTCCTGGGGTGGACTACATTTATGTGCTAATATTACCTATTTTTCTCAAGGCCGACCTTGATGATGTTTCTGATGGGAAACTACTATATGCACATGGGTAAATGGATGAATGAGGTATGAGAGTATGTGTGGTTAGTGTGAAACATGTGTGGATCAAATGTGAATGCTATGTGATGAAGGAAAGGAATTGTAGAAGAGTGAATTATTGTATCTAACATAAGGGTTGAAGAAGTTGATTAGGAGATCCTACATTATCAAATTTTCTCTATGTATACTGCAAGACAATATGCTCTCTATGTAGCTTTTTGAAGATATATATTTGTTGTGCAATTTCTCTTTGGAATAGTGAGTTTCTTGGCAATGTGCCCAAAACAACAAGGACAATGAGTTCCTTGGCTTTTGGCCTAAAACTTGTAATCATTTATTTCATATAGCGAGTAAGATTCTCAATGTGGTTTTTCCCACATTGGGCTTTCCATGTAAATCTAGTGTTCATGTGTTTATGCTTTTATTATGTGTGTTGGTGGTGGTTAGTTGGATTGATAATTGGTAACTAAGGACTCTAATATCATTGTTATAAATTTTGTTTATATTGATTCCCCCCCCCTCATAGCATCCAAAGGTGTTCAACAACATTGAAGAAGAATGCTAGATGGCTAATACCTTTTTCTAAAGGACATAAATCCATTATATGGAAATGGGTTTTCAAGACGAAACTGGGTCTAGATGATAATGTTGAGAATCATAAAGCATGGTTAGTTGCAAAGGGGTATTTCCAAGTGGACGAAATAGATTATGGGGAGATGTTCTATCCTATTGTCAAGCTAACATCCATTCTATTCCTATTATCACTTACAACAACTTATCAATTAGAAATTGAGAGGATGGGTGTGAAGACAACATTCCTTCATGATAATTTGGAGGAAGAAATTTAGATGTCACAACTAGAGCATCACATTGAGAAAGGTAAAGAGAACCTATTTTATAAGCTTAAGAAATCTTGGTATGGTTTTAAATAGTCCCCTAAAATGTGGTAGCAAAATTTTGACACCTATATTTTGTCTTAGGATTTCTAAGATCTAAATTTGACCATTGTGTATATTACAAATCTTAAAATGGTTGCATTCTCATCATAATCTTGTATGTGGATGATATGATGTTTATTGGGAATGATAAAAGAATGATTTCTGATTTGAAGTCTTGGTTAGAAACACAACTTGAGATGAAATATCTAGGTACAACAAGGTATATTCTTGGAATATAGATAATTAGAAATAGAGATAGAGAAATCTTTGGATGAGCAAAAGTAAATATGTTAACTCTATGTTGGAGAGATTCAACATGAAAGCTTGTAGACAATTAGTTGTTCCCGTGGATGAAATTTTTTGTGGAGGATTCTCTAAAATCTCCAATTCAAATGCAATACATGACTAGAGTCCCTTATGTGATTGTTGTTGGTAGCTTGACGTATGTTATGGTTTGTACATGGACAAACATTGCACAAGTAGTTTGAGTCATTAATTTTTTTATGGCTAATTTTATATGGGTGCATTAGGATGTAGGTAAGAGAGTGCTTATGTATTTGATGGGTACATCTGGGCATCCATTTTTTTCATGGTTATCCTACTAGACCTCGACATTCATTTTGCATTCATAGATATGTTGATTCAAAATGGGCATGTAACATTGACACTAGATGATCCACTAATGGGAATGATTTCATGATATTTAGTGGTGCTATTAATAGGATGAGTAAGAAAAATGATCTAGTTACGTTTTCCACTACAAAATAAAAGTGCATGGCAGATACTCATCCTTGTAAGAAAACCATTTGGATTAAGAGATTGTGTTCAAATATTGGTTTTGATGTAGGAAGAATTACTATTTTTTGTGATAGCTCTAGAGTGTCATTTTCTTAGCAAAGAATCCCACACTTTATGCCACAACAAAGAATATTGATGTACAATTTAATTTTATTCATGATATGGTGGAAGATGGAGAATTTTTATATTTTGGTGAATTTTGCAAACACACAGACAATGCCTATGGGTATTAACAAGTTTAGATGATGTGTCAATTCTATGCGTCTTGGGGCCTTAAGAAAATGGTAGAGCTTTGAATCTTGTAGGTATTCAAAAAGTGTGATAATATTGGAATTAAGGTGTCTCAACCTTTGAGTCTTAGCATTTATTTAGTCCCATGTTGCATATTTTATTCATTACATTCTAAGACTTAAGTTTCCAAGTTGTTATGACACTTTGTGGTATTTCAATGAGCATTGAATTCCTACATGTAAAGTGCAAAGCATAAAATTGATCCACTTGTCACTTGGGTGCTCATTTGGAGAGAGGAGTTCGTAAAAACCTCTCAAATGTGTGCTTAGGTGCCATGTGTCCTTGGTTATCGAGTTTAACTCTTTGCGAGATATGGAAACTATTATTTTAAGACTTTTGGGTCAAGATGAGTTAATTTTTGGCAATTTATATTTATGGGGAGCTCATTTAAACATGTAAAATTTATCCATGGTACATACCTAATAATGGATTTGACAAGTTTCTATGTAGTGAGTGTAGTTGTGTATGGAAAGTTACCATTACTATTATGGAAAGATAATTGTTAGTAGTTTATAAATTTCTATTTGCAACATGTTAAGAAGATGTAAAATTGTTGTTTTGGACACTGCTTGTCTACCTAGGTATGAAAGATGGTTTTAGAAACCATGGTGCCCACCTTTCATTCACGAGCTCTATAAATGTATTGGTGCCTTAGTTGTTTCAGAGGGACACTTTGATTATTTTATGAGACATTGTTATTTTTTTCTTGGTAAATATATTATTTTATTATTAATATTTAAAAGGATTTTACATAATATTCATGTTCTACCAAAAAACTACAGTATCCACCACCCTTCGAACCTTATTATAGTCATGATTGAAAAACTTGCAACTACCCTCATCAAAACTCCCCCTTTACATATTTGTAGCCATCAACAACCACCCTTATACATTTGATGAACCTATACAAACACATATGCAGTGGTTCGAGTCCAACAATTACAAAATTGAGCATTCATACCTTGACAAAAAAATTATGCCTAGACCAGACATGCATACACTTTCAAATTCTAGGGTTTGAAAGATCAGGATCTACTGGTTCTGCTATGCTTTCTCATCCTCAGTTCCTTTTCATCCTTCCTCAACACTAGTTCCATTGGCCCGAAGCACCACCCCTTCCCATCTCTAGAACAACATTCATCTACCTTCCCCTTCTTTTGTTTCTCGACCCCACATTGTAGGTTTGGCCCTCTCATTGTGCCTCCTCATTGCCAACCCCTGAGGTCCTCCAAAAATCAGCCAACTGGTACTTTAACACCGATTTTTCAAAATCCTCCTTTCTCTTTCCAAACATGAGAACTCTCTCCCAATCCTCTATGTAATTGCATATAACCTTCCACATGTTTTTTACCTTCATCTTCCTCGCCACCCTATTCTTTCATGCATGGTACAACACAAATGGGTGAAGGTGCACAGGATATCCCAGGACGTGTACCCAAATCCCCCTTTGTGTTCTAAAACCAATCCTGAGCTCTTCAAATTGTAGGAATAAATCAAGTTTCTTTCACCACTCCTCATGCACACACCTTGTCACCATCCTCCTCACCACATTTACATTGTTGAATTCCAACCCCCATGCGCAAAACAAAGAGGATATGTTTGTGTTTATGTGCCACTTGTATTCTTCTAACAAGAAATAAATACCTAAGAGGTTGTGCACCATTATGAGGAATAATGGGTCATCGATTGTGAATACATTCTTCAATCTCTCCGATGTGACTTGGCCCCAAAAGGCCATTTGTTCTTTTGTTGCATCCGTACGGAAATTTGCCTCCATCACCAATACCTCTCTGCAACTCCACCAAAATCTTCAATGCAAATGAAATTGAATTAAGTTACAATGCCATCAATACCTTTATATGTGTGAAACACTCAGACATAGTGAGCACTTACTCACTATCCTTTTGGCCAAGCCAACTAGTCTGCCAACCTCCTCAAAATTGATGTCTAGTCACATCAATGCATACTCCACCTCCAAATTGAATATCAAATGATGTTGGTATTATGTGTCACCCCTTTCGACAATCAAGTCACATCACCACTCCTTTAGTCGTCATTCCTGATCACCTCATCACCTACCTACTACTGAGCTTGATGTTCGGTTGCCAGCTTGGACAACATGTCTTCCATTGTGTTTCCTTCTCTATATATGTGGGAAATTTTGAAATTACAAAATTCCATTGATTTATTTTTTATTATAGAAATAATTTTCTCTATCTTCTACAATTGGGACTTTCCCATGGTGATGGTGTTTACCATGATCTAAGAATCACCCTCCAAGTGCAGTCTCTCCACTTGCAACCCCTTTTCCATTTTAATCACAAGTATCATAAGCCTTTGCCTCATGATTGGTTCCATCATTAATATTTTTAGATTCAGTTGCTAGAATGTTCCTTGTACAATCTCTTGCAATTAATGTAACCCACTCCTAATGGGTCTAGATTCCCTTTGGAAGCCTCATCAAAGTTGAATTTGATCCATCCTTCCTCTGGATCCTCCCAAATCACCTCATCTCTTTTTTTCCTTGACGGATCAACCCGTGATAGCTCATTAATGGTCCTTTACAAGATGTTGTTACGCTACCATAATTACTTCAGAAATATCTAGTGTTGTGACTACTTCTGAAAGAGCACAAAATTTGTGGATTGTATTATAAATGTTGTTACTAATAATACCGTAAGAATTTTCCTAAGGCAAATAATAAACACCAAGATCTAGAAGCTCAAGAGATAGCACAAGAGAGACAAATATGATATGATCAAATGATCAAATAATAATAAATAATAAATTGATAGATTCCATACAATGTAGGAATGCCTCAATATATAGGCAATGGATGATAACTAGAAGATATGCAAGTGATAAGCTATCAACTAGACATGGTGGAATCACATGTCCACCAAAGGTGGATCATCCTCCATTGTAAATCAAAGCATGTGAAACATGTGCAACAATGAGAGGATGATAATGTGATAAGAGCACTAAAGGTGGATCTCACACACAAAGAGGTATGTGATGACAACTATCATGATGTAAAGTGGAAATTCTCCTAACCATGTGCTAAAATGAAATGCAAACTCCTAGGTGTCACAATGATAACTAATATGCAAATGCATTATCCTAAGTAAACTTATGTAAAGTGTAATTAGAAAATACTTAATTACACCAAATAATAATGGGTCTAGATTCCCTTTGGAAGCCTCATCAAAGTTGAATTTGATCCATCCTTCCTTTGGATCCTCCCAAATCACCTCATCTCTTTTATGCCTCGACGGATCAACCCATGATAGCTCATTAATGGGCCTTTACAAGACATTGTTATGCTACCATAATTAATTCATAAATATCTAGTGTTGTGACTACTTCTGAAAGAGCACAAAATTTGTGGATTGTATTGTAAATGTTGTTACTAATAATACAATTGAGCTTTATTTTATGGATCATGAGTTTTTTCTCATAAGGGTTTTCTCATGTAAGTTGTTTATTCTTTTATGTTTTTTATGTATTTGAAATTGATATTCCCTATGTGTATCCAAACTGTAACTAATTAAAGGGTTTCTAAGAGAATTTTGCATTCACTCTCCTACTAGATTTTTCATTTAGAACTGTACTTCCACACCTAGGTTCCATTCAATTGGTGAATGAAGATGCATTCCATTTTAGCATAGATAGTGGAAGAGAGAACTTGATAATTCTTGATGGTATTGGGCTTATTATCAACACCTCACCCACATCTACATGTCACTGGACAAGTGATTTAAGATAGAGACATGTGTATTAATTGACACTATTGTGTCTCATATTTTATAAATCCCTTCAAAGATGAATTAGCTTATGATGTGACACTCTTGGATTCTATTGATTCTTTATTGGGGAAACCCTACATGTACAAGGGTCATGGTGGTTATGAATATTTCCCTATTAGTGTCATTGTCAAAACTCGCAATAAAAAGTATGAGATAAGTTAGAAGTGAATCCCACAAAGTTCATGTATTTGATTAATTTGAAGAAATTTTGATGCATAGTTTCTAATATTGAGACATTTTTGTTGCTTATGATTATATTTGATAAAGAATTAAAGGTCACTGTATCAACATGTGCATCAACATCACCATTGGAAATGCAACAAAGATGGACTAGATTTGTCAAGATATAAAGATGTTTACTTGAATAATAAGTGTACACGTGGATTTTTAGGTAAAACATATGGTTATCTCATGCCTAATGCACCACTATCAAACATGTCATTGTATAAGAGATCAATATTGAGAATGATGAAATTAAATAGTAGATTAATGAGTTAATTTAGGAGCATGCTAAGCTAAATTTTTCCCTTTATGGAAGTTTTATTATAGTGGCTAGTAAGGAAGATATGCATAGTGACTCTATATTGACTTCATTCCATAAATGAGATTAATGCAAAAATAATTATCCCGTCTCTTAGATTTATGACCTTTTGGACTAATTAAAGAAATAAACTTTCTCACAAAGTTGATAAAAAATTAGGGCATCATAAGATTCTTGTTGACCCATCTAACATCTGTAAGAGTTCTTTCAAGTCCAATGAGTATTGATTATGTTTTTATATCACATTCTTTCATCTAATCAATGCGTTTAGCACTTTCAAACATATGATAGACCATATGCTTGGGTATTTCCTAGATTCTTTTATGGTCATCTACTTGGATGAAATCCTTATATTTATTATGACATAAGAACACCTTTAATAGGTTCCTTTAATCCTATTCCAACATAAACTATACATCCCTGCAAAAAGTGATACATTTCAAAATAGAGAAAATCCTATATCTAGCTACATGGTCAATAAAGATGGTGTATATATGACCAACTAGAAGATTTATTTGATTCAAGACACTTGAAATTAAAAATTTGGATACAACTCCAAATTCTCTTAGACCTTACCAACTTCTATATTAGGTTTATGGTCAAATTTTCTCACATTGCATGACCTCTAAATCAAGGAACAAGATGTGGATAAAAGAAAAATTTGAATGGAGAAAGATGCACCAATATTTTTTTATAAATTTAAACAAAAGGCTATGCTAAAATTTTTTTCTCATTCAACCTAATATTTAATATCCTTTTGAGATTCAAATAGATGCCTTATATTTTACATTACGAGTAATTCTTATGCAGTATGATAATTTTGTTACATATCACAACACACCATTTCTAATAATGCACATGTATTTAATGTGTGACAAAGAGTTGTAGACTATTATCTAGGCTTCCAAGGAATGGAATCATTATTAACTATAAAATGAGATCATTATCCATGTAAATTACTAGCCCCATTAATATATATAGACTCAAGGCAAGTTATAGGATGATAAGCATCAAAAGTGGTGTATCTATATTTAGTCATTCCACCTCAATATTTGACACAAGAAAAAGAACACCAATAGAGTTGTCAAGCTAACCTCTAATTAAACCCTTACAATAGTTCTAAAAGCTTATAGGCACAAGACAACAAAACAAATCATACTAGATCTTATATATCATGACTTTTCTAGCTTGTATAAAATACTTGTAAGTAGATTTAAAGTCCTTAAGTACCAGTATAAATTAAGCGCTATACAACATGGGGAACATATATGTTGCATCTAAGGAATACTAAAAGAGGAAATCAACTACTTACTATAATTGAGTGGTAGGTGTAAGCTCCAACCATTTTATGACTCTTGCCATAATTTGATTTTCCACTTGTGCTTTAACATACTTTTAGGACAATTGATAGATAGTTGATTTGTTTATCTATCAAATGGCTTGATGATGTAGAATGATTAAAATGATTTATATTCTAACTCATACCATGTACTAATAGTATATTCATAGTTATATCTATGTGATTGATAGTCACACTTGGCTATTGCGATGCCATATTTAATGTTTGTACATATTCAATTTATATGTTTATTATAAGGCTAGTGCGAGTTATGACATAAATAATTGCATAAAATATTGATGATTATCATGTTTTGTTGAATGACTATGTTTATTGATTATTTTTTTGGTGATGTAGCACATGCCTTTATTTTCATGTCTATGAATTTGAAGATATATTGGTCTAACATTTTATAGTTTGGTTATTATTTCTAAGATGCGATTTGATGTTGTACCATAAGAAAGGGTGAACAATGCTATGGAGGAAGATCACTCACCAAATAAAATGGATAAGGGTATGATACATTAGAAACACCCCCAAAGACTCACCCTCAAACCCAAATCAGATTAGCACAACCCAAAAAGATGAAGGGGTGCCAATGCAAGATCTAGATTTGAGGATGGAGTGTGATTTGGAGATGGATTCCTTTAATGTTAAGATGTATATGATATGTAACAATGATATAAAAATGTATAGAAGAAATTGATACTATGATAAATAAAATGATAACTAATAAGACGTGGTATCAGATGTGATGCATAAAAGTAAGTGCAAGATGAAAAGAAGAGAGATGAACTCACCTTGAAGCTATGAGAATAGGAGTGGAACTTCAAATCTATTTTTGACTATCATAAAGTTGTCGAAATCATAAATATTTCTGGATCTAGCACTCCGACACTTGTAACTTCCGACTGTGAAAATTCTAGATCCAAAATACTATGTCGAACAAAGTTGACCGAGTCTAGAGAAGTCGACTTAGTCTTGGAGACTCCAAATCTAATGAATTCTGTGAAGGACTTGCGACTAATTTTGAAATTCTCAAAATATGGATCTAAAACTCTAAATTTTTTTCCTGCACACTTGGAAAAGAGAAAAAGGTTATGGAAAGGGGCTTGCCTTGGTCAAGCCCTTGTATAGGAATAAACCTTGATATGAAATAGAAATTGCATAAGGAAAGTAATGTAAACAAGATAAATGTCATATTTACCTTGCATGAAAAACCCTCATGGATGGATGTAGAAATAAGTCAAATCCATGAAGATGCTTGAAATGTATGTTTAGAATGTGTTGTAGAATAAAATATGCCTTAAAAAATGCAATGGATCTACACTTTCCAATCCTAGATCTTGAATAAATGTATTCTTGTGGATCTCCTTGCTAGCTTGAGAATTTCTCTAATTGGCCACCATGAGAGAGGAACTTGCATCAACTAGGGAAGATTCCTTTTTCTTGAATGGATCTTGAAGATATGGAGACTTGAAGATCTTCAATGGGTGTTTTCCTTCAAATATTTAACCCACCACTTCAATTTCACAACTTGAATGCTTTGGCTTTCTCTTGAAAAATATCTTGCTCATGTATATTATGGATATTGTGTATGTCATAATGAGAGGCTTTGATGTCCTTTTATACTCATTTAAGGATTTAATATTGTTAGGCCGACACAAATAAATATTGAGAAGAAAAACCTCTGAATTAGGCACATATCCCACTTAAATGAAATTCCCTAAGACGTGGTCAACTTGGTTCAACCTTGTCCAGGACAAGGACAACTTAGTTTGACCTAGTCTTGGCATTTTTAATTTTGAAGTGAATCCAGGTATTGGAAAGTTTGAAAACTTTTAGGGAGAGAAAATTAAAGATAAAATAAATAAAGCATAAAGACATTTGAATCTTGAAATCACTAAAATGGGATCTAATAGTTCCTATAGCCAATAATAATGGGTTCTAACTTTTTAGGACGATACATTCAACCTCCACTTTAGCAGGAGTATGAGACAAGCTCATACTCATGATAAAGCACATCAAATGCATAAGATGATCTCATAAAGGTTAAGGAGAGAAAGAAACATCAAGCCCCCAAGTGATTCAAGTCATCATCAAATCCAAAACCAAAATAAGAGAGTCAACGAGAGAGAGAGAGAGAGAGAGAGAGAGAGAGAGAGAGAGAGAGAGAGAGAGAGAGAGAGAGAGAGAGAGAGAGAGAGAGAGAGAGAATTGAATAGTCTAGCAAATTGTATTATGAAAGTTCAATCCATTAACAAGGACTAGTCCTTAAAGGAAAGTACTTCCAATAATGGATCCATCAATAGAATGATCAGTCCTAAGGAAAGGTAAGCTTCCTTAGGGATTAAAGAAGGACAGTCAGTCAAAGGACCAAGTGAGCATGGCCAGTCTAAGGAACAAATAAAAAATTGAGATTATTCTAAGGATCTACTAAAGAATAGCATCGAATCAGTGTGTGTGTGCAAAATATGAGCAGAGTGTTTTCCCCCACATTAATGCTATTGCAAACACATTAATGGGAGAAATTTATTTAATGAAGCATACATGCATCCACAAGAAATGTTTCCACTGTAAAATGTCCCCAAGAAAGGAAACATCAAGAGAAATGAGCCCATGACAAAAGAGAACACAAAAGGGATCTACCAACTATGGGGTCAGTATGATCGTATGATAATATGTGAGGTATTATATCAAAATGAAATGTCATCATCCCCCAAAGTTAGTATAACTACAAGAACAATGGAAGAAAAGAACGTAAGAGTTACAAAGAAGAGTCTTTTTGGGCCAACATAATGGAGACCAAAAATAATAGGTAGCTACTATTTTGCATCATCCCAATCAGACAACATAAAGGAATATTTACGAATAGTAGCACATGCGTGACATAACATTTAACAACGTATAGAAGAAGAGAGATATATAAATAGAAGAATGTTTATGACATTGTGATTTCTTTACCACCTTGCACCAAAAGAGAAACAAGGGTCATTTAAAGAAATATAAAAAAAACAAATAATAGGAAACACATCATGAGGGAAGAACAATACAAATGGAAAACACATAGAAACTGGTGCGCAAGAGGATCTAGTCAAGCGTATCGCCTATCCCATATCTTGGTCCATAGTGTTTAGGGAAGGTGGGAAACTTGCAAGAGGAGAAACATCAAGCACAAAAGATGGAACAATAGCTAGTTCCAAAATAAGGACCCTATTGTGAAGATAGGTCACTTTGTCACTAGGAGTACTAGATAACTGCTGTGAAAGCATAGTTGATAAATCATGATGAATATCATTGAATATTATTCTTAGCATCAATAAAATAATAATCAAGAGTATCTTCTACATATAAATTAATATAATCTAAGATAAAAATAGCATTGTCATGTTTTCTCATCTTAATCTTGTTTAAATTCACTTCTTCCATTGGCTCAAGCATGGGTTAGTCAAAGGGAAGTGAAGCATGAGGTGTATGAGGTGAAGCAATATTTTGAGAATCACGTTGATGGGATATAGCATGATGCTTGCAAAAATGATCACAAGCATGAAAGTTGTGTTTGGTTTCACTAGAAATTTAAGTGGGGATATGATCAATCAATATCAGGTCCTTTTCTTCTTTAGGAGGAAGAATAGAAGGAACCACACTAGGTTGAGAGATTACTGGAAGAGGATGCGTTTAAGAAATAGGACCTGAAAGAGAAATAAGAAGAGGAGGTATAGGTGGTGTAGGAATAAGTCCATGTCTAGGATAATACTTAGGTTTTCTAAGTTCACAAATCTTTTGAACCTTATAGGCTTGGTATGATCGAAAAAGATAAATAGGACGAGCTTGAGTTGGCCGAGGTATAGAAGGCCAAAAGAAATCAAGGTCAATTGAGTCTCAAGACATTGAAGGCTAATAAAGACTATGGTTAACAATCATGATTTATCCCTTATGAGGAAATTAGATACATTTATGAATAGGAGAAGTCACAACTTTCATGTAGGTAAGCCAAGGAATACCAAGTTTGACCTGAAATTGATCATAATTTGGAATGAAAGTAAATGTAGAATCTAAAGTTTTTCCATGAACTTCAATAAGAATGAAATGGAACCATGTGAAGGATAAAGGAAACTATTTAAAGTTTGAATCATAACATCATATTTATCATAAAAATCCTTTTTTAATTGTTTGTTGTAAAGATGTTCTTCATTTATCACATTCACCATGCAAATGGGATCAATAAGGGTACCATGAGTTAGAAGGCCATTAACCTTTGTGACAATGTAGAGAGGACCATAAAGTGATTTAATTATCTTAGTATCATCAAAGTTAATGCAAGTTTGAGATGGAGGTTTAGGTTTGACATGCTCAACTTGGTTAACAACATGATTGGATTCATTAACTTTTTCATCCTAGTCAAAGGATTGAAAAGAAGAAGGTTGATCAATGGTATTGGTTGAATGAGATGGAAAAGGATTGGTGTAGATTTGTAAATTTTGGTTTGGAGGTGGCACAATTTTTTTTCCTTAATCATCAACACTATCAACATAATTAGTCTTGGAATCAATAAGATCTTGAATAACAATTTTCAAGCGGAAACATTTTTCAGTATCATGACTAGGTTGACGATGATATTGGAAAAATGATTTGGAATCAAATTATTTGGATTGAGGTTTGGATGTGTCAATGGGTTTGATAAGAGGAAGTGTTAACACATTAGCATTAAATAACTTCAACATCACATTATGCAAAGATTCAGAAAGATGAGTATAATTACTAGCAAGTTAAAAAAAGATGACAAAGGAGCCACACCTTTGGATGCTGCTACCACTTGCTCATCAATGATGTTGGATGATTTGTTAATTGTGATGTGTTGTTTAGTTTCTAAATTTTTTTGAAATTGGATGTGGCATAATTATTATCAATGAGAACACGATCCATTGGAGTGGTGCTCTCAAATTGACTCACTTGAAGTTGATAATGATGAAGCATTGCACACAATTGAGGAAAAGAAAAAAAATAGAAAGAAGTATCTTATTTGTAATGTTACTTTGTGTATCATCTTAAAATGGAAGCAATTCCATTTTGGTAGGTTTAGCACCCTCATTTAGTGCATTTTTATGATAGATTTGCATTTAGGATGCATTTGCACTTGATTCTTCATTTCTAGGTGAAATTAGGGTTAGGATCCTGAGGATTCTCCTTGATTTCCTTCTTTATGGATCTATTTTATAGGTAGGACCTAGTTATTGGTCCTCCTAGCCTTCATCACATCTCTTCTAGGCCTCTGGGCCCTTTCCCAACATTCTGTCATATTTTCCCATCAGTCCAAGTCTCTAGCTGACCCATAAAATTCTCTGATTCCTATGTTGACTAGCCTGAAACCTTGGGTCAAGGTCAAGGTTGACCTTGACCTTTGTGGGGATTTGGTCCCCGCTTCCAAATTTAGATCATAGCGGGGCCCAAAATTAAAAGTGGGCCTCCAAATCTGAATGCGGAAGGGTTTTTATTTAAAATTCATTTAATTATTTTCCCTCCTTAGTTGGCTATTGTGATTGGACCATAATTCAAGGTGAAATTAGAATTAGGGGCCCTTACATTGCTTGAGGAGCCTTGCCTTGAAATCTCTATATAAGCCCTCTCTTTTGCCTTCATTTCAATCAAGCGACTTCAAGTAACAAGCAAGAAGTGATGATGAGGAGATGATGATGCAAGATTACAAGAGGATGATATAGAAGAAAAATATATTGATGATACCTTGATGCAAGAAAGCATTTGGTGGAAAAGCTATTGTGGACATTCATTTGGAGCAAGAAAGATTCCTTCTTCCTTGATCTACCATTTTCAACATTCAAGCATTCAAAAGATACAATCATGGGGTAGAAACTATAGATTTTGAGTTTGGTAGGAGTACTTTAGCCTTGGGGGCTTGGTATGCTTTCATTATGATATTAAAATATATGCATTTCTCTCTCATTTCAATTCATGCTAGGGTTTCAATCTAGAGGATTAGATCTTGGCATTGCACATTCAAAGCTCTTCCTACAAGCAACACACACACATTCTATTACATTTGGCTATTCATGGAGGTGGAGATCACCAAAAAGGGGGTTTGACTAAGGCAAAACCCTATATAGCCACCCCAAAACACCATTTTCAGATATCTACAGTCGTTGTTTTGGGAGTTGCAGAGTAGATCTGGATACCCTTTTCGACAAACTTCCAGGATCTGCCAACAGAATTTCATCGAAGCAGTGCAGGTTAAAGTTGACATAAAGGGGTCAAGGTCAACCTTCATTTGGGTCAAGGTCAACCTGACTCGTAAAAGGAAAATATTTCTAGATTTTCTCTGTCTCTATGTTCCTATCCCAGATTCGGTTGCAAAATTTCCAGAAACTTGGTACATACACCAGAAAACAAGTATTTCCAGATCTACTATGTTATGAGGTATGTATTTTATTTCATTATTCCTTGCAAGTATTTCCAAATTTATATCCCTTATCATTAGAATTTCATGTTTGTGGTAAATATTGGTTTAGGGTCTCTTTTATGTGCATTGTTCTAAATCCCATCCATATTTTCCACATTACATTTTAGTGAACCCGTTTACGACAACTCTTTCTTTTTGGTGTTAGATTTGCATTTTATGTTAGATCTTACATGCATATAAAAGTAGATTTATTTTATGCTCTTGCATTTATATTTAAAAAATAAACAAAAAAATCACAAAATTTCTTTCATAATACAAAAATATTTACATTTTGTATGCTTGTTGTTAGTAAACATATTTGTATTCTTAAACAACCTTCACAAATGACTCAAAAATGCCCAAAACTAAAAGACAAACTGGAACTAACAATTGAGCTACTTGCAATGAAATGTGCAAGCACTCTCTGAATTTTAATGTGAAGATACAACTCCCTTCGTTAGATTTACAATGAATAAACATGAGTTATGTCTTTAACCAGAAGACACAAAGGCAAAACAACATTTACCCATTAACATGAAGTAAATGCGATTACAATTTAAAGAATGAGAAATGAACAAAAGAATGGCCAACATACCATTGGTTCAACCTTCCCAACATAGAGAAATAAAGAAAGATTTAACATTCCATCTTACGTATATGAAGCATAAAGCCAACTGACTTCATGATTTACACATGAACTTGAAAAAATGGGCAAGACAACATTTAAAAATGATTGGAATCACCAAAATATTTATTTCAATCAGGAAACATACATTTAAAACCTACAGATTAAATAAACACATTCTCCTTTTATTCTTAAAAATTTGATAAAATGACCAACGGGTCATTTATATCCCTGCCACACTTAGCAAGCCTGCAAAATAAAAAAAATCATTTCCCTCTCATCCCTCTACTAAAATCAAAATAGATATGTCCTACCCTCCATAGCCACAAGACTACTACCAAAAGAAGAACCTCTTTTTTGTAGAAATCTCTTCTTTTATATACTTCCCAGAAATTGCCCTCCCGTAACTTTTAGCTTGGAAGAATAACTGATTCTTGAAATTTTACTCTCATCTTTATCTTCTAGTTCCCCCTTCTTTACCGAGTTCCACATCTTTAATAAATATTAAAATTAAAGGTTTAGAAAGAAAAATCACGATCTAAAGATTGGAAAGATATACACAATTATATCTTAATAGGTGACCTATAAATTCGGGCAATCCTCCACATTTCTTTCCCAATGGCTTCCCTCGTTCCCTTATATGCTGACAGGTGTAGAAAATGAATTCTTGTTTGTATTTGACATTTTCTTATTGGTAACTTGATGTGAGCTTAGAATGTATCTTCATCATTCCAAGCTGAGAGCACATTTGGAAAGAACCTGTATAATTTATAACACTAATTTTATGCCTTGAGTTTATGAGAGAGACTTGGGAATGAGACTATGATTGCAAGGAGAATGGGTGGATCCCAACTTAATCAAACATATCTTCTACAATTCTTTGAAACCTTTATTAATTTTACCCCTACATGTGTTTATTGAGATTTGGTATGCAAGGGTTGCATCGAGCTTCACCATATTTCTCCATCTTTAAAATCAACATTGACAAGAATTTGAATCTGCTCATGCCCCCTGTTATCACACATGCTTCACAAATAAAACTGAGCCATGCTATGAGGGACCCACGACTTCTGTAGCTCTCGACACCTTTTCTATCTTGGTCGATTGCCTTTGACACTTCTTCACATGCACACATCAAACCATCAATGTTGGGCATCGATTTGGGCTTCGAGCATGTCCTGTCCACCACTAAAGGGGAATGATGAGGCATTCCATCAAACAATTCATGGTATATCTCTATAATGATGTCTTTGTTTTGAATTTGAAGATGCCACTGCTTTCATTGGTGCATTGACCAGATCAATTCAATTTCTGCCATGTTTTCTCTTTCATGGGGCTTGAGGGGAGATCTGCATTATTGTATATGCCATGGGTGTTTTGCAATATTCACTGATCAACATTTGAATTGGTGACAAATGCCCAAGATCCACTTTGATGAAACAACCATCTCCACTACGCCATGCTTCACCATTATGACTATTGGTCAAGTGCCATTACATCGGGCTCAAATGATTATTAAAATAGCTAGATCAACTTGTGAATTTAATTTCCAAAATACACCAATAGGGAACGACAAGAGTAATGTTTATCAGCGATAAACATTTATTCTATTCATGAAAATGGTCCCAACCTTTTCACCCTTCTTGTGAAATGTCCCTTGATTACATACCTGAGACTTGTGCCTCAACCAAAAGGGTTGGTGCTTCATATATTGGTTTGGAATCAGTAACCCTGTGGGTTACACAATCTCACAATATTCAAACATGGTGGTGATTTTGGTTGAAAAGGGTATCCATAGCTCTGAAATGTTGTTTCCCTTTTAATGACACCTATGGTCTCCTACATGGCACTCCAAGATTTTTACCAAACTAAGAGTCCTCATCACCTTACTGCATCAAGGATTCACAACTTTGGATCTTGGACTATCAAATTTGCAACATATGGATTTTTGAACTTGATATGATCTTTGTATACCCAAACTCACAACCTAGAACTCTGAAATTAAATCACTAAACTACTAAGAGACCAGTCATATCACTAAGACATGGCATCAGTTTGAGGCTTTTGAATCTTTGAATCTACACATGTGAATTTGAATTTTGAACCTTGAACTAAAGGCCTTTTGAAATTTAAACCTTGAACTGCATTTCAAACTTTGAACTTTGAATTTTGAAATTTAAACTTTGAACTTTGAGGTTCGGAGTTCAAGTTCAATGCAATCTTAGAACACTGTCTCTTCACAATTTCAGCCTTACAAAAACATCATCAGAAATAAAACCCACGACAACCTGAAACAATTTAAGAAAACATTTTATGGGATAGACTTTCAAAAGTTTAAAACTTAGGTGCTAAAAGCAGGCTAACACTTGTAGTGCTATTTTGTGTTCAACATGTACGAATTTTGTTTTGAATACTTTGATGAGGATTTTATTACAAAAGAGGATAGATCCCCTAATGAGGTACATGGAAGTGAAGATGAAAATGGTTCAAATGAGATCTCCATTGATCCTATTCCTATTTCATCCTCCTCCACAACCTCTTCAATTGACCTTCACCATAGGGTGTGTGCATGGTTACCTTCATGTTCCACTATTTGCAACATTGATACACCTAGAAAGTTATATCCTAAACCTTTATTGACGGTAAAATAATGTCCTCGAATAACAATTAAGGGTAAACCTAGAGATCCTTTAGATTTATTTGATACACAAATTTTGTTTCACATGCTTATCGCACACGGAATAACCCTCAGCCTACTATTCTGATTTATTTACCTCCTTCCCAACCTATGCTTCCTCAAGTTCCTAGGTTTCCATCTTCCTTTAAGGAGTATGACTTAGTAGAACAATTACGTGCTAATCCTGCTAAGATATCTTTATGGGAATTGCTTCAAACTTCCCTGACATATCATGAGGCATTGCAAAAGGCTTTATCTACCCTTCCTGCGTCACCTCCTAACCAAGAGAACATTAATTCCTTTTTGGAATGCATGCATACTATGCCTTTTGTACCTCTTATCATGTTTACCAATGATGATTTACCTTCTATTGAGGTGCATAATCAATATGATGCTCTTATGGTTGTTGTTTCTATTAATCAAAGCATCATTCGTAAAAATTTAATTGACAATGGATCTGGGCTTAATGTTTGTAGCATGGATATGATTAAGGCAATTAAGGATGATCTTACAACTATTCAACTTGATAATGTCCCTATTTGTGGATTTGATAATATTGCAAAGAGAACTTTGGGCATTATTATGTTACCTGTTAAAGTTGGTTCGGTTATTCTTAATACACCTATTCATATTATGCCTGGACCTCTCAATTATAATCTTCCTTTAGATAGACCTTGGTTACATACTATGCATGCAGTTCCTTCTACTCTTCATCACAAGGTTAGGTTCATTTATAACAATTTGATGTATACGCTACATGCAAATGATGCACCGAATCATTACTTAAATACATAATATGCTAAAGTTTCCGAACCTCTCCAACCAAGTAAAGAGCCTAAAAGGCCACCTAAGATTAAAAAAATGGAAGCTCCATCTTCTTCTTTGACTGGGGATGATTGCACAACATTGGACTTTAATCCTTCTTTTATTGGAGAATATAAAGTTTCTAATTTGGAATTCATGAAACAACAAAGTGAGTTTGAAAAATAAGTTTTTACTCCTTCCCCACTTTTTGAGGAATTAAAAAGTAACTTTTTTGCTGCCTTGATTGAAGAAACAATTGAAATAATAAAACCTAATTTCTATGATATTGTGACATATGTCGCTCCTTGGAATCCATCTGATATGGCCGATAGATATGGTTCTGGTTATCATTTGCTCAAGAAATCAAGATTTAAGGGGAAAGGATGTGGTAAATATGAACAAGGTATACAAGTACCTTTGGACAATGAAATTTATGATTATTCATATGGATTGGGGTTCAATCCTTATAAACAACCATCAACTTTTCCTCTCAATGTTAATCATATATGTGGTGGACATTTGAAGTTGGTTAACCCGCTCCTCCTTGACATGGATCAAAAACCTATCTTGGATGTTTTTCCTGAAGATGAAGCCTTAGCGAATTTTTTAGGAGTTTCTGAGGATTTACCTACGTTTCATCATAAACGATGGAAGCCTTATTGTCTAAATACAAAAGCTTATTTTGGAGAACATGATGAACACAATATTTCTCCTTTACCAATGGATTCTCTGATACAAAGTAATTTTCTAATAACTGAGACTGTTGAGGTTCAAATGGATGAAAATGACTCTGAGAAGATGATAAAAATTGGGAAATGCTTGAATCAAGATGAACGTAATCAGTTGGTTTCCCTTTTACTTGAATTTAAGGATATTTTTGCTTGGACATATTCATATATTCCAGGTATAGATTCTAAGATTGTTACTCACAATATTGTTCTCAAACCAAATGTTAAACCTGTGAAGCAAAAAATCTGAAAGATGAATCTAGGAATTGCTTTATTAGTTAAGGCTGAAATTGAAAGATTATTGGATGTTGGATTCATCTGCTCTATTGATTACTCAGATTGGATTTCAAATATTGTGCCTGTTTCAAAAGGAGAAAATAAGATAAGAATGTGTACTAACTTTAGAGATTTAAATAAAGCATCCTTAAAAGATGATTTCCCATTACCTAATATTGATATGATTGTGGATTCAACAATGGGTCATGCTTTATTATCTTTTATGGATGGCTTTTCTGGCTATAATCAAATTTTTATTCCTGCCGAAGATCAATTTAAGACCGCATTTATAACACCTAGGGGAACATTTTGTTGGGTCATGATGCCTTTTAGATTAAAAAATGTGGGATCAACTTATCAGTGAGATATGACTTTGATTTTTCATGATTACATTCATAATATTATTGATGATTATGTGGATGATATCTTGGAAAAATCTATACAAAGAGAAGGTCATGTTAGTATTTTATGACAGATATTTGAAAGGATTAGAAGTTACAATATGAGGTTGAATCCTAAGAAATGTGTCTTTGGAGTTGATTCTAGTAAATTATTAGGGTTTATAATCTCTAAGTAAGGCATAGAGGTAGATACTGAAAAGATTGAAGCTATTGTTAATATGCCCCCTCCTAAGAACATTTCTCAGTTATGAAGTTTACAAGGAAAAAGTCAAGCTATTCGTCGCTTTGTTTCCAACTTAGCTGATAGAACTGTTCCTTTTACTTCCTTGCTTAGAAAGGAGACCACTTTCTCTTGGAATGAGGAATGTAAACAATCCTTTGAGAAATTTAAGGAGTATCTTTCCAATCCTCCTATTTAGCAACCTGCTCAATTTGATAAACCCTTTTATCTATATACTTCAGCCGCTCTGAATGCGGTGAGTACGTTGTTGGATCAACATGATAGTGAAGGTATGGAAAGACCTGTGTACTACATTAGTCAGACTTTACTCAATTACAAAACAAGATATACAAATTTGGAAAGACAATGCTTAGCTATAGTTTATACTTGTCATAAAATTAGGCATTATCTATTAAATGTTGAAGGTAATGTGATTGTTAAATTTGATCCTTTGAAACATCTTTTCTCAAAAGTTGATCTCTCTGGCCATCTTGCAAAGTGGGTGATGATATTTACAGAATTTGATCTTAATTTCATTTCTCAAAAGTCAATTAAAGGACAAGCTTTAATAGATTATTTGGCTGAAGCTCCTTGTCCTCATTCTGATACATGCTTTACTTCAATAGAATTCCTCGATGAAAACATTCTAGCTATTAAACATGATGATGTTTGGGAGTTATATTTTGATGGATCTAGATGTAAGACAGGTTTTGGTGTTGGCATTATCTTGATCCCTCCTACAAAAAGTTGATCCCTCTATCATATAAATTGACTTTTCCTTGTACTAACAATATTGCAGAGTATGAAGCTCTTATAGCTGGCTTACGAGTAGCTTCATTCCTTGAGCATTAAAAACTTGGAAATTTATGGATATTCAAAATTGATTATGGAACAGATTAAAGGAGGTTATCAAACTAAGAATGAAAAAATGACACAATATAGAGATTTGGCTCTTGATGCTCTTTCACAATTCTCTTCTTATACGATTCAAACTTTACCTAGGAAAGATAATCGAAATGCAAACACCATGGAAAGTGTAGCTTCTTTGGTTTGTCTTGAGAATAATGCTAAAAAATTTCAATTTACTATACATACTCTTAAAAACCCTGCAATTTCCAATAAGGTTACCTCTGATTGTTTCAATTTGCATTTGGATGAATGGTATTCTCATATCTTTCATTTTTTGAAAGATGGTACTTTTCCTAAATCAACAAAAAGGAACATGCGTAATCATATTAGTAAGTTTGTAGCAAGTTATATCATTTAAGGAGATTCGCTTTAGAAATGCTCTTATGAGGGTTTATTATTAAGATGTCTTGGTAGAACTGAAATTCCAGTAGGTTTGGCCAAAGCTCATTCTGGTTCTTGTGGGGGACATTTTGGTGGAAAATATTTAGTTAATAAACTTCTTAGGATGGGATATTATTGGCAAATAATGGAACAAGATTCTTTCATGTTTATTAAGAAATGTCCTCAATTTCAGCAGCATAGTAATTTGATTCATGCTCCTGCTCGTGAGCTTCGTAATCAAGTTGCTCCATGGACTTTTAGTATTTGGGGTTTTGATCTTATTGGAAAAATCTCACCATCTTCTTCTCAAGGACATACATACATCCTGGCAGCTACATATTACTTTACGAAGTGGGTGGAAGCTGTCCCTCTCCGTTCAACTATTGTGGATGTTATTTGTGATTTAATCCTTAACAATATTATAAAACAATTTGGTATTCCTTTGACGATAGTTTCGGATAATGGTACCTTTTTTAAGAATAAATAAGTCACAAAATTCTTTGAGAAATATCAAATTTAACGTAGATTTTTGACTCCTTATTATCCTCAATCTAATGGTCATGTTGAAGCATCAAATAAATTCATTGAACAAATTCTGAGGAAAATAGTTAATAAGCATGCGAAAGATTGGCATACCCAACTTACCTATGCTTTATGGGCTTATAGGACTAGTGTTCATACTGCCACGAGTACTTCTCCTTATAATATTGTCTATGGTATTGATGCTATTATGCCTTTGGAATTGGAAATACCTTCTTTACGTGTTTCATTTCATGGGATAATTGACAAAGATACATTTCAAGAACAACGATTACAAGAATTAGAAATGTTGGATGAACAACGAATAAATGCTTTGGAACATATAAAGGCTTATCATAAATCACTTCAGAAGCAATATAATCAAAAGGTAATTGAATGATCATTCTCAGTGGGTGATTTCGTATTATATGAAAATCAAAGAAATGTGAATGCTTTACCTAGTGAAAAAGGAAAGTTTAGCCCTAATTGGCTTGGACCTTTTGTTGTAATTGAGGACTTTTGTTCAGGTGCTTACAAAATTGCTGATATGGATGGTGTGCCTTTTAAGGAACCTATCAATATTATGCATCTCAAACGTTATTATCTCTAGTGCATCTTTCTTTCCTTGTGTATTTATGTATTCCTTATAAAATAGCTATGTTTGTTTTATAGGTTATGTGATTTTAGCAAATTACATTTGAATGCATTTATACATGTTCTTTATTTTTGTTAAGTTTTATGTTATTGGTGAAAATATAGTAATCAAACACAAAACTAACTAACAAAGAGAGTTTTTCATTTATAAATTCTTTTTGAGTTTGATACATATGTGGCACAAGGCCCTATCTATCACTCTGTCTATCTCTATGCTCTGATGGTTGATGGCCCCTAGATCTCTCTGATCTATGATGAGAAGATGCAGATCTCTATCTGGTAGTCCATGAGTGGCTCCTCATTATGCTCATCTCATATATGCACTCTTGTGATCTTCATAGGTCAGACATCAGCCTCTCTTCTCTCTCTCTACACAACCTCAACTCTCGCTAGACACATGCAAAGATATTGACATGCTTGTCAAGATCTCTATGACCAATGGGAAACTCTCACTTGCTAGCTTGTAGTCGGTAGGACAAACATGTATCCTTTAGGACCTTAGATACAAAACTCCTCCACTCCACCATGCTAGCTATAGAATTGAAATATATTTATCTTTTAGTACTTTTTCTTCACAAATTAAGTTAAATATTCAAATCAAATGCATGTTTTATACCCGGATCTCCCTCCTGGGCATCATTGAAAGGTCTGAATGGTGGGGGCATGGAGTGACTACTCTCTCTATGCTCTCTATGTCTAGGTCTCAGAGGTGGTGTCTCTGTATGGGTTCGTGGAGGTTTTCATGATCTCAGTGGTGATGCATGAACAACATGCACATCCACACTGGTACTATCAGCTAGGGGCATCTCATCTACCCTCTCCTCTACTCTCTCCTCCTCCATGGGGTCTCTCACAAAGATGGGCTCCTCCTCATCTCTGTGATCCTCCTCCTCCTCTGGTATGCTACCATCTCAGTGTGTCCTCTTTGAAAGACCTAGATCACCTATGGGATAGTCATCAGGAAAGATGGGGTGGGTTCCCTTTAGACTTTAGTATTTGATGTAGTCTCTACTAATGCCTGAATATGTCACAATTGGGGCTACCTCTATATCCTTTGTCTCATTTGTATCACTGTCTAAAATGTCTACTACTGATGGAAGATGTATTGCACTAGATCTTTGATAGTATCTCATTAGATGTGCATACCGAGGTACTACTCTAGGGACCCCTTGTATAAGACCAAATTGTCTCATCACTTGGTTATAGTAGTATGGCATCACTATGTGACTCCGATGACCCTCTAGTAGCTTGTACTATTGTGAGTGCCTCATATGATGTCATGTATCTGGCTACTCTATCATGTGATAGTGGATAAGAAAAGGCTCTCGGTGTGCTAGCATCTACCATCACAGGAACACCCTATGGTTGTGTACATGTGAAGTGCTCAAACAAACAAATCTATAAAAGTGTGTATACCATGAGACTCTCTTGTTGATATCTTACCAACTGACATAACTTGTGGTATAGGTGGGCTAGCATGTTGCGGCCCCCACATGAAGATAGTCCTATCACTCTCCATCCTACGTATGAGATGGGTGAAAGGTGTTGAAAAGACTGTACCCTTTGTGTTGGGTAATACAACCAAGGAAAGTATACACAACATAACCCTCTGTAGCAAGGGTTTCAGGCCCGCCAGCATGGCTGATAGAGTGATCTGGTCTGCTTGGGTTCACATCTATGGAAGTCATCCTAAGAAATACTTTGCATTTGCATGGATATCCTCAGGACCCCATTTTTCTCTTGATCTCATAGGCTCACCTTGAACTGGAAGTCACAGGATCCTGTACACATCCTCTAGTGTCACTGTGATCTCTCCTAAGGGAAGATGAAAGGAAAAAGTGTCCTCATCCCACCTCTCTATAAGAGATGATAAAATGGCTCAATGGAGTCTCATATGTGGTAGGACTATTACCCAGTACATTCCTACATATCTCAATAATTGTATCTCATCCCCACTCAGCTCAAGTAGTCTCTCTCTGATAATTAGTAGTGGCCCTCCAAAGGGGTTCTCTCAAAGATGAACCAAGTCTTGTAAGTGCAAACTGACATCATATCAGAACTATAGAATAAAAAAAACTATAAATCCAACTTGACTAGGTCAAGGTCAACCTCTGTTAGGTCAAGGTCAACCTTCCTGGGTCAAGGTTGACCTTTTTGGGTCGAGGTCAACCTCACTCTAGAATAGGTGTACCTTCCCAGTTCATGTCGACCTTAAAGGGTCAAGGTCAACATAACTGGGTCAGGGTCAAACTTTCCTATAAAAAAATAATTTGAGATTACAAAAATCAACAACAACAAACTTACCTCGGGAAGTAGTTGTCTGGTAGCCAGGCACTGTCTCCGAAGCTCCATCTGTGTTGCTCGAAGTTCATCTCTGCTCGACATTTTGCTTTCTCTCCTAAACTCTACAAATGGTATGAATGAGTAGGTATGTTCTCTCTTTCCTTATTTATAGTTCAAGATTAGGTTTTTTATTAGGGTTTTTTTTAGGGTTTGTTAGGGCTTATTTATGTTGAATTCGAATTTCCCTTCATATGCATTTAGATAAACATTCACTCTTTTCATCATATCTTGAGTTCGGTAACTCCATTTTCAGTACCATCAGTGGCGTTGGAATCCTGATTCAGATACCTAATTCCTTGAATCAATTTAGGAAGGATAATAATCCTTCTAATTGGTTTAGGAAAAGGATTTTTCAACAAATTGCATATCTAGTGTATAAGGCTATCCTTATCACCCTGTTTCACCCTTCAGAAGTAGAAAGCTGAAACAGGGGGGCATAAGGGGCTCTGTGCACTTCTCAATTTCATTTCAGTAAGTCTTAGGTGATTTATGGATTTTCATTAACCTTGTGTGCTACAGGTTGTGGGTACTAACAATTTTTTGTAGGATCTCTACATTGAGGACTTGGTTATATCCTTTTTATTTACTATGATGTTTTCTTACTTTAGCTTGCATATTCACATAGTGTCATATCTAAGCTAAAGTGGGGGCTAAATGTATAATCTTAAAATGGAAGAAATTCCATTTTAAGTAGTTTAGCACCCTCATTTAGTGAATTTTTATGATATATTTTCATTTATGATGCATTTGCACTTGATTCTTCATTTTTAGGTGAAATTAGGGTTAGAATCCCAAAGGTTTCTCCTTGATTTCCTTCTTTATGGCTCTATTTTAGAGGTAGGACCTAGGTATTGGTCCTCCTAGCCTTCATTACATCTCTTCTAGGCCTCTTGGCCCTTTCCCAGCATTTTGTCATGTTTTCCCATCATTCCAAGTCTTTGGCCGACCTAGAAACTTCTTTGATTCCTATGTTGACTGGCCTGAAACCTTGGGTTAGGGTCAAGGTCAACCCTGAACTAGGTCACAGTCAAGGTCAACCTTGACCTTTATTGTTTTTTGGTCCCTGATTCCAAATTTAGATCATAGTGGGGTCCAAAATTAAAAACGGACCTCTGGATCCGAATGCGGAAGCATTTTTATTTAAAATTCATTTAATTATTTTCCCTCCTTAGTTGGATATTGTGATTGGACCATAATTCAAGGTGAAATTTGAATTAGGGGACCTTACATTTCTCAAGGAGCCTTACCTTGAAATCTCTATATAAGCACTCTCTTTTGCCTTCATTTTGATCAAGCAACTTCAAGTAACAAGCAAGAAGTGATGATGAGGAAGATTGCAAGAGGATGATATAGAAGAACAAGATATTGATGATACCTTGATGCAAGCAATAATTTGGTGGACAATCTATTGTGGAAATTCATTTGGAGAAATAAATATTCCTTCTTCCTTGATCTACCATTTTCAACATTCAAGCATTCAAAAGATACAATCATGGGGTAGCAACTACAGATTGTGAGTTTGGTAGGAGTACTTTAGCCTTGGGGGCTTGGTATGATTTCTTTATCATATTCAAATATATGCATTTCCCTCTCATTTCAATTCATGCTAGGGTTTTAATCTAGAGGATTAGATCTTGGCATTGTACATTCAAAGCTCTTCCTACGAGAAACACACACACACATTCTATTACATCCAGCTATTCATGGAGGTGATCACCAAAAAGGGGGTTTGACTAAGGCAAAACCCTATATAGCCACCCATAAACACCATTTTCAAATATCTACAGTTGTTGTTTCAGGAGTTGTAGAGAAGATTTGGATACCCTTTTTGGCAAAATTCTAAGATTCATGAATAGAATTTTCATCAGAGTAGTGTAGGTCAAGGTCGACATAAAGGGGTCAAGGTAGACCTGACTCAGAAAAGGAAAATATTTTTGGGTTTTCTCTATCTCTACGTTCCTGTCCCAAATCCAGTTGCAGAATTTCTAGAAACTTAGTACATACACTAGAAAATAGTTATTTATAGATCTACTATGTTATGAGGTATGTATTTTATTTCATTATTCCTTGCAAGTATTTCCAAATTTATATCCCTTATCATTAGAATTTCATGTTTGTGGTAAATATTGGTTTAGGGTCTCTTTTATGTGCATTGTTCTAAACCCCATCCATATTTTCCACATTAAACTTTATAAATTAGAAATAAAAATAGGTTGCACATCAATATACGGGACATGATAAGAAATATAAGCATGCAAATTATTAAATATATTAATGAAATCACTAACTTTTTCTTTAGCACCTTGTTTACAATGCATTAAATCTGTTAAAGCGATTTTAGGACCAATGTTGTTTTGAAATTATTTAATGAAATAATTAGCAAAATTTTGGAAGGGATCAATTGAATAAGGAGGCAAGGAACAATACCATTGCAAGGCTTTGTCTTGAAAATTTATAGTAAACAACTTTTCCATGAACCTATGGTCATGTGACAAATCACTACATGAGGTTTGCAAAGTTTTAACAGGAGTCACATGATCACCCTTACCATTATAAGTCTCAAGAAGAGGAATTTCAATGCATTGTGGGATAACAACATGAATAATGTCTATAGACAAAGGACTAGAAATGTCACAATTAGGAATGTTGAACTTGGATTTAGTTATGGAAGCAATTTGTTGTTGCAAAGAAGAGACAGTTTGAGCCAAGTTATTAATGGTAGAATTAGTAGAAAGAAAGGTAGGAGGAGAAAAATGAGAAATGTTAGGAGCATTGTTGGAAATTGAAGGAATTATTGAATATAAAAAAGGAACATTATGATAAGTGGGCATAGAAGAAAGAAATGAAATACATGGAACACTTGTAGGAATAGAAAGAGAAATAGGATTAGGAAGACTCACATGCATAGGATTGAAATTTTGAATTGAAGTTGTTATATTAGGTGGAGCATAAATGGACACACTAGGAATAGATGTAGGGATAGGAAAATAAGTCTCCACACTTCTAGTAGATGTAATGATGTCTAAATATTGAGCACAATCTATAAGAGGTTTGACATTGGTATGAAAAAGATGAGAAATTCTTAGAAAATATTAATACTATGTTCATTATTATGAATAAGTTTTCTTATGCCTTATACAATGGAAAGGTCATCGGGATTATTTTTTTCTTGACCTATCCATTGTCCAAACTTCTCAATGTCATGGGAAAGTTTTTGGATTTGGACAAGAGGAACCATTAATGCTTCTTCTTCATCATGAGAAGAATGATAAGAATTATTCTCAATGATAGGGTTAGGATCACTAAGATGCATGTTGGTCTCATCAAGATTCCTAGGAAAGAAGGAGTGTTTAGGATCAAAGGAACCCATAAGTCTATGGCTTCTTCTAACTAAAACACTATATGTTGGACACAATGTGATAACATTTATGGACAAGGGGATGAAAGGAAAGAGAAATACAATGCAAATTGATAAAAAAAATGCAATTTAACTATCAAATTTAAGCATGTAATGTAAATATTGACTAAAAAAGTTCATACAAAGTAGGTTTCTAGATGTAATGACAAGGAAAGATATAATCTAACACCAAGATCAACAGAGGAAATTCCATAAGTCAGGTTCACAAAAATGTATCATAAGAAATATTGAGAAATGCTATGGAGGAAGATCACTCACCAAATCAAAAGGATAGGGGTATGATACATTATGAACACCCCCAAATACTCACCCACAAACCAAAATCAAATTAGCACAACCCAAAAGGATGAAGTGGTGCTAATGCAAGATCTAGATTTGAGGATGGAGTTTGATTTCAGGATGGATTCCTTTAATGTTAAGATGTATATGATATGTAAAAATGATATGAAAATAATGCATTGAAGAAATTGACACTATGATAAAGAAATGATAACTAATAAGATGTGGTATCATATATACTGCATAAAAGTAAGTGCAAGATGGAAATAAGAGAGATGAACTCACCTTGAAGCTAGGAGAAGAGGATTGGAACTTCAGATATGGTTTTGACTATCACAAAGCTATAAAAAAAAAGGTTATGGATCTGGCATTCTGACACCTGTAAATTTTGACTGTGAAATTTTTGGATCCAAAGGACTATGTCGGACAAAGTTGACCTAGTCCAAAAAAGTCATCCTAGTCTTGAAGACTCCAAATTTGATGAATTCTGTAAAGGATTTGCCATTGGTTTTGAAAATCCTAAAATTTGGATCCAAAACTCTAAAAATCTATTCCTACACACAAGAAAAAGGGAAAAAGGTTGTGGAAAGGGGCTTGCCTTAGTCAAGCCCATGTATAGGAATTTACCTTAAAATGTAATAGAAATTGCATAAGGAAAGTAATGAAAACAAGATAAATGTCATATTTACCTTGCATGAGAAACCCTCATGGATGGATGTAGAAATTAGTCAAATCCATGAAGATGCTTGAAATGTATGTTTGGAATGTGTTGTAGAATCAAGGATTCTTTCACAAATGCAATGGATCTACACTTTCCAATCCTAGATCTTGAAAGAATGTATGATTTTGGATCTCCTTGCTATCTTGAGAATTCCTCTACTTGGCCATCATGAGAGATAAACTTGCATCAACTAGGGAATATTGCCTTTTCTTGAATGGATCTTAAAGAGGGGGAGACTTGGAGATCTTCAATGGGTGTTTTTATTAAAATTTTGAATCCACCACTTCAATTGCACAACTTGAATGCTTGGAATTTCTCTTGAAATATATCTTTCTCTTATGTATTATGGATATTGTGTATGTCAAAATGAGAGGCTTTTATGTCCTTTTATACTCATTTTGGGATTCAATATTGCCGTATTGACCACAAATAAAGATTGGGAAGAAAAACCTCCACATTAGGATTGGAGCCCACTTAAATGAAATATCCTAGGACAAGGTCGACTTGGTTAGAACTTATCCAAGATATAGATAAATTAGTTCAACCTAGTCCCAACATTGTTAATTTTGAAGTGAATCTGTGTCTTGGGAAGTGTGAAAAGTTTTGGGGAGAGAAAATGAAATATGCACAAAATCAATCATAAAGACATTCAGATCTTGAAATCACTAAGATGGGATCTAATAGGTCCTAAAGCCACCAATAATGAGTGCTAAATTTTTAGGATGATACAAATGTTGACATTAAGTGTTCAATAATTTAAGAACTATCAACAAATAGAAGGCATATGGAGAAGCTATCATCATGGATTGTCCTTTTCACCATCTTATTAAACCTTGTAGAGTAATGAGACTTCTACATGTTTTTTTACTATTATTCCTTTTCATTTTGGCCATGAGGTATATAGTGATCCTTTTCTAGTTGTTAAAGTTGATAGTGAACCCTACAACTCCTAGAAATCACCTTTCACCAAAACATGAAGAACACAAGCTTATATTGGGAGGGGGTGAATTAGAATAAGTTTTTTTTTACATTTATCAAAAATTAATCATCATGAAAGTATCAATCACAACCTTATAACTAGGACTCATCTATACAACCATATAAAAGAAGCAGAACTTAAGTAGAATAAACATAATTGCGAAATGCAGAATAAGAAAATAAAGAAGCAAAGGCAACATAAGAGATCACCAAGAAAGTATGGGAAATAAATTATTTTATATTAGAATAACATGAGATAAGGGTGGAGATGAGAATCCTCAGATAGTCCAAAGCATTGAGAACAAGCCAACTTCTCAAATCTAGGAACCTAAACTAGTGAAGAAATGATATAAAATGGAAGCTTCAATCAAGATTTTAGTTTTTTGGATAGGATACTATTGAATCACATAAACAAGCATTCTTATTTTAATACACATGGAATAGGAGATGTTTGAAATAAAATAGGAAATAACTATTGGACTTTTTATCCTCTCTAAGAAAAGAATAATTATACTAGTACATAGAAAACTATCAGCAACACAATAATAGTTAGGATGAATTCTAGTATGATTCATTTCATTTGTAAATTTTGATACCCTAGATATTCCAATTGAAAATGTGAGTAAAATGAGAGAACTAGTGAAAATGAATTTGTTAAGGCACATGCAAAGAGGTTTAAAGACGTTTCATGTAAATAAGAACCAAATATGTTAGAAAAACATAAGATTGAATCGTTCACCTCTATATTATAGAAGGAAATCAAAGTTGGATTGTATGGAAGTTTATTTGAATGCTACATAGACCTAATAAAATATGAAAAAAAAAGAGTCACTAAAGGAACTTCAATTATCATTTCAAAATTCAATAATTCAAAACAAAATTCTAGTAAAAGAGCCCAAGAAACCAAAAGAGATATGAAGCACATACTACTCGAGAGAAGGTCATATCGAGAATGATTTTCCTAAAGAAAAAGGAGAGAGAATTCTTGTTTCATTACATGTGTAATTTAGAAGTATGAAAATGAATTCAATATACATGATCTTTATGAAGAACTAGATACCCACTTGATAGAATATTTTTTAGATTACCACCCTCTAGTTCAAAGTGGAGGAAATTATTTCCATCAAGGATGCCATTGTCACAAATGTAGTAAAGATGAAATTAATGATGTAGGGTACATATAGCCCCTTGATATAATATAAGAAGGCTTGTTCCATGCTAAACATCTTACAACAAGATTACATTGAGTACATCCGATAATCTAACTATATAAGAGGTAGAGGATGAGGAAGAAATACCAAAAGAAGTAATGATGCTACTTTTTTTCAAATTTATAAAAATGGGTCTTTGTGTATCTAAATGTTGAGGATTAGAACAAAAAAATAAATTCCCCTTTTGTGGAGATGAAAATCACGAGTTATTCAAATGTGAGCATGCTAGGGAATTCTTCCAAACTACTAGAACCCTATCTAGAAGAAATGACCCATAGAAAGGATTGTGAGTAATGTAACTAATGCCACTAAAAGAGGTAAGAAACATCTAATAAATAATATCTCAAAGAGGAGAGAGTAGTGGAGATAAGATAAAAATAAAATTGGACCAAAGAAGAAAGTTACGATCCTCACTAAACAAGGAACTACCATTGAGAAAAAAAACATACAGAGGTTGAAGAAGGAGAAGGTTGTATCACTGAAGAAGAAGTTAAAATGTTGGGAAATATGGCCTCCATAAACAGACAAAAATATTTAGTGGAAAAACTAAAATACTAGGGGAATCATGAGAATACACAAACACAAGAATAAGTTAACCAATTATATGAAGACTAAAATTGGAAGAATAGTTGTTTAATCCTCAATGTGCACCTCAATGATAATAAAGTGAAGTATATTATGGTAGACCTATGGGTGTGTGATCAAAATTAAGGCACACTTATATGAACCATTACTCTTGAGAGAAATCCATGTAAGAGGATATCCCAAGAAGTGACTCATAACTTCCTAGTTGAAGCGAGTTTAATCCTTCTCATCATGATCATAAAATTGGCATGAAGGATTAGTGACTTGAATACTCCAAAATGGAAGATTCAAATCTAAGAGTGAAGCTAAGAAATGCAAGAATGCAAGCTAAGAAAATGAGATTAGGCTAAGAATGTATGCAAACAACTAGTAATCTAAGAATGAGATGCAAGAACAATGCAAGAAAGAAACTAGATTAGTAATGCAATATTAAGCTAGAAATGGAGCTAAGCTAAGAATTCAAATGACAAGATTATTTTAAGAAATTAAGAATGTAAGATGTAAGAGCTTGAGATGATCTAGATAACAATAATGATTAGGACCCTTGAGCAAGGGAAGAGCTTCCTTTTAAAGAAATTGCCTCAAGGATGAAGGGTGGAGATTAAGAGGCAAAAGAATGAGTGGATGAGATGAAGAGGAAAAAGGAGATGCAAGGTTAGGTAGAAATGAGTGGTGAGGATTAAGAGGCAAAATAAAAATGTTAGGTGAGATAAGACAAAATAGCATTTGGGTGCACAAATCTCTTTTAATTGCTAATTAATCAAGATTAAGTATGCACACATGTGGATGTGTTCTTTTAATAAAAGTGTAGGAACTTTATATTAAAAGTAAGGTTTTAGCAATTAAATAAATATGCAAGCTCTAGAAATTATACCATAGTATAAGCTTGATATAATATTTTTTGATTTAATTATGAAAAGGGGATTTTAAGGGTTACTCTGCACAATTATGTTTAGCAAAGAGATGATTTGATCAAGAGGGGGCTCAAGTTAAAGTAGACCAATTTTAGGTGATTATATTTACCCCTCTTTGACTAATGTGTGAGCAATCTGGAAACACATTGAGTAAAAGAATGATGATTTCAATGTAGCTGATAGAGATCAGACTCCAAACTTGATTGAATGAAGACCAATAAGAAAGACGAGAGTATCCAACTTGATATGAAGCAATGAGACTGAATATCTATCCAAGGAGATTGAGATAGCTAATCATCTAAGAGATAATACTAGATTGATATGGGTCCTAATGAACCTGCTATGCCCCAAGAGATCAAAGAGATGCATGTCTAAGTGAACTAAAATGAAGCAATGAGAACACTCTTTTAGAAAGGAGATGTGGAAAATCTCAACTTGATATGAAGCGATGAAGCTAAGATGCCCTCAGTGATGATGTTTTGTCCTGATTGACTTGATCGATTTAAGATTTGGTTTGATTACTAGATTTGTAGGTTAGGATATTTGATCAACAAAACCATTTTCTATATTGTCATGCCCCCTTAGGATCAAAATGGAAATGAGGTGCAAGGGGTGAAGATAAGCCTCATAAATCTAGGAAGAATGAAAGCAAAGGTAAGAAAGAAGCGATAGTGTCAACATCCAACTGCATTAGAAGATTGGGAATTTTGATTTTGATCCCAAAAAGTGGGATCAAAGACAAGGATTTGCAGTCAAATGACTCAATGTAGAGAAAGGAAGGATGAAAATAAAGCATAGCTCAAGGGAATCAAAGAAATGCAAAGCTAAATACAAGTCTAGAATGAAATGCAACCTGATACTTTTGGAGTAGTCAATTCACCAATCTTGTAGACCATAAGTTTTCATCATTTGAGCATTTGGGACATCGAAGGTTGGTACAACCATCAATAGTACAAGGGTGACCATGAAGATATGAATACGACCGTATCAAATGAGATGTAGGAAACACAAGTAAGCATCGAGACATAGACATCAAGATGACTTGAACATGGTTTCCAAGTTAATGTTGTAAGATAACACAAGCAATAGACAAGGAGATGATTCCAACCTCACCTAAGTGTATGAATAAAGAGGGTTTAGGTATTGTGGCATTCCAATTGTGGTGGAGGATCTTATCGCAGACACCTAGTTTATTAGACAACATAGGATCATTGAAATCACACAACTAGCAGAAATCAAAGAAAAAGAATGTTATTCCCCCAGTCATTAATCTCTAGTCAATTAGACATCGTCGAGAGACCTTAGAAGACTTAGTAGGTAAAAATCAATGATAATAGATAATACGCAAGAAAAATTTCTGCATTGCTTAGTCATTTTTAGTTTTCTGTGCAAGTACGTAATGAATAGCACAAGATCTGATATGTGTTAAGGAACACAATGAAGCCCAAGTTAGTAGTGTTAAGAAACAATGAAGGATTAGGGTGTTGAGAAACACCAAGAAGTGTTAGTGAGAAAGTGTCCAACAGGGAGGACTGATAGCTTACTCAAGTTAAGTGCGAGAGGTTGACCAAGAGGTAAAGAACTAACAACTCGAATAGGTATATGATTGCCCCAAAATGACATATAAGAATCAAGGATGAGACAAAGACAAGTTCCAGACAAACATGACGCAAGGAAATGAAAATAAAGATGTGTGAAGAGAGACAAGGGCCTAGCTACGCATTGATAGATGGAGCGCTAATTGGAAGGTTTTCACCACTTGGGATGGTTTTTTTACTTTTCTAATTTTTAATATTTCTTCAAGACATTTTACAATTTTTAGGATTTTTTTAGGACTATATATGCTTTTTAAAAAATTTTCTGGATAATAAATTGTTGTGCAGGAGAACAAGTGCTTAGTTGTGGAACTGCTGTAGAGGAAGAGCATTGAGAGGCTCTTTGAGAACACTACCATTTGAAGTAGTAACTAGCTAAGAAGTTTCAGAATCATAACCAAATGTTATAGTATTGATAGGAGGATCCAACTAGTAGCGTCCATCTTTCAAGAGTCCTGTAGTCAAGGAAAAATCATTTAGGTGAGATCCACCAATATCCCCATGGACACATCTTAACTCTTTGTCAAATTTCCCACATTCTAAATGCTTAGGGAGAGTACGTTATAGATTTCTCTTAGTCATTTCATTAGCAATGGGGAGCTATTGACATGCACTTTTGGGAAAGGAAATATGGAGTGAAGAGTGTGAAGCACGAGAGGCCATGATGGTGGAATGGAGTGAGTTAGGAGAATTTGGAAGCTTGAATGTCAACTTTGATTTTACTTTTATATCCAAGTCTTTTTGCTTGGGAATCCATATGGCTTTTAATTTTTCTTTGCTTAGGAGCACTTTTGATAATTCTTTTATGATGGATTTTGAGATCCATTTTTTCTATAATTTTCTTTTGTTCTTTGAGAACCTTTATGGTCTTTTGAATATTTCTTTTTTCTTGGTAGTCACATGTTGATTAGATGAGACATGGTGACTTTTAGATATGAGTGGATTTTTTTTGTGTGTTGTACATCCAAGTTACTTCCAAAAGAATCAAGAATTAAAGATGAATGAGGATGATATGACTGGTTTACATGGAGAGGTGGATGAGAAGTGGGTAAGCCACTTAGTTCAGGAGGGGAGGGAGATAAGGGGTCAAGGGGCTCAAGTGCAAAGACATCGGTATCATGTTCATTGTTCATGAATGAATCAGATAGATCAAGAAATTTTTCTTCCATGGAAATTTATTTATTGTGAGTTGTCCTAGAAGAGTTAGATGGGTTAAAGGTTGTATTATGTAAGTATGATTGAGATGGTCAATTTTGAGAACTAGGTCCTTCTTCAAGTGGTAAGAGTGCATGAATAGGAACCATTTCAATTCTAGATCTTCCTATATTTCATGAAGTTGTGACAAGATGGGGTCTTATGTACCCATGATTTGTTGGAGCACTTGAAATGTTGCTTTGAGTAGGTGGCCTCAAAGCCACATGAATTATTTCCATAGAAGGGTGGAAAGGATCATCATCAACTTCTTGATCTTGAGAATCAGAACTCTCTCCTCTTTCAAATTTGGTAGGAGGATCATATCTATGTATAACATCAATTGGAATTTTTGTAGTAGCATCTGATAAGGAATCCCATTTGTATTTATTTGAGTTTGTCTCACTGTTGCGATATTGTCTGATGTAGTCAATTAGAGACATAGTAGGAGGTAAATTATCTTCATCATTGTTATCTATTATAGGACCATTTTTAGTTGTAGAAGCTTGTTCAATAGCAAGAGTAGCAGAGTAGTTCAAAAGAGGCATACCCTGAGGCATATCCAAGATGTGGGAGATGTCAGCTAGTTGCCCCCAATCAAGATCAATAGTATGTTTAGTAGTAGAAGTAGGTTGTTTAGTAGTTGGAAAAATATTTTCTTCTATATAAGACCAGGGTCATGTTCTTGAGGTACCTGAGTAGGTAAGTAAGCTTCTCCTTGATAATCTAGATTAGAATTCTGAATGTATAGGATCCTTTCATAAGTTGAAGGTTTGATTTTTGCGTTGTCCTCATCATCTAAGTCCTCATATGAATTGGTACTACTGCTAGGTTTATTAAGCTTGTGTTTGTGATAACCAACACCATTTTTGTCCTTAGGATCCCTGAATTTAGCATGTATAGGTTCAAGAAGACCTTTTCCTTTTCCAAGGGAGATTTTTCCATTTTGTCCCATATTTTTCATAAGATGGTAGTCCACACCATGTTTTCAAGGTGATACTTCAAAATGTTTATCTTTCAGTTCAGACTCTTTTTTCTTGAAGAGTGAGGTAGCACTTTCATCCCTTTCTAGTTCTAGGGGAATTGGAGCCCTGATCATCCCAGTACCCTTATGAATAACAAGTGCTAAAGTTGATGAAGATGATTTATAGTATGATTTTGGGAAAGTATCTACCCGATAGGTTCCCATGCTAGTAGTTCTGATAAGTATTCTTTTTCTATGATCTGATATGGATTCTATTTTAGGAGGTGATCCTTCTTTGTTGTGGGGAACTATATGGTTTGATTGTTTAGGAATATTAGGAGAACATGCTGATTCTATACGAATAGTGATTTTGATTCCATTGTGAGGAAATTTTATGCAATGATGGCATGTTGAAGGAACTGCTTGCATAGCATGGATCCAAGGGTGACCCTGTTGTAAGCCAAAGGAATATCTAGGACTTGGTAGATAACATCCTACTAAATAGGACCTACTTTGATTGGTAAGACTACCATGCCTTTAGAAGAGTGTTCCTCTTCTTCATATGCTTTTATTTGATTCTTTGTCTAAGATCGAAAAGGTTTTCAAAAAATCTAAGAGCTTTGACCAGTTTAAAAGTATAAATGTTTAAACTCGCACCTCCATCTATCAAAATGCACTTGACTCTAAATTGTTGGATGGAGACTTAAATGTGAAGAGGCTAATTGTGAGGATAACCAATAGAGGTGTCATCTTTTTCTAAGAAAGTGAGAGAAGGAGGTGAAGTGAGGTGTCTGACCATATACTGGAACTTGTTAACGTCTAGGTCCCTAGGAAGGTTTGTCACAATAAGGGCTTGATTAAGAATCTCCTTGTGAGCAGGAGATATGTCAAGAAGCTCAAGCATTGAAATCTAAGTTGTAGTCGATAGGGTAGTTGGTTGAGTTGAAATCTACCTAGAAGTAGAGGAGGAAGATGATCCTTCTCCTGATGGAGCTTGAGATTTAGTTTCCATGTTGGGTGATTAAAATTTAGCTTTGCCTTTAGCATGATTAGAGGATTCAATCATGTTGATCACATTGTCATTGTTAGAATAAGTGTAGGAAACTTTGTTATCCTTCATCTTGGAAGATTCTCCTTTTTCAAACTTAGGAAAAGGCTCTTTGAAGGCCTTATGATCATTGTTTGCTTCTGGTGAGTCAACCACAATAGTCTCATTGTCAATTAGATCCTGAATGAGATTTTTAAGCTTCATAAATTGATTGGTTTTATGGCCTTTTTTGTGATGATAATCACAATAGTGGTTGTTGTCCCACAATTTAGGCTTGATTTCAGGATCGTAAGGTCTCAAATTATCACGCAAGGTAATGATCTTGTTAGTGATAAGGGTCTTCAAAGTGTTCTCAAGTGATTCTCCAAGAGGAGTGAAATTTGTTAGGAATGAATGTTGAATATGTCCCATGGGGGAGTATTGGGATTCATTCTGTAGCAGTTGTATGTTGCATTCATGACTTTGGTTGTCATTGATGTCAACATAGTGATCTACTGGAGATTAGCAAAGAAGCAAACAATATTTGAATTAGCACATGTGGAGTATTGAAGATCAAGCTATGCAGAGTTGAGGATTTACTCTATATTGTGTCCTAAGATCTTGGTCAAGAGCACACATATAAATTCAATTATTCATGACAGTTATGTGTAATTCAGTGGAAGTAGTATTCAGGCAGTGTTCCTGAGAAGCGGCTTGTGGTAACTGGATGATATCTCCTAATCGGGATAGAATCTAGGCATGTGAAGTTGTATAGTTGATGAATACATTATGATAGTGATATGGAGGTGACAACATGGTCAAAGGTCACACGAGTGAAGATTTATTTTGTTTGGAAGATGACAGTTTCTATGTAATTGTGAAATATTATGTAATGTGTGAAGGATTATATTATGTAATTGGTTAAGCCTTGTTGGCTGACTCATTTGTAATTATTTGAGTGTGGTATAAAGGAAGGATTGTTTTCCTTTATTTTTGTAAGAGTGTGTGTAAGGAATTGTGGAATTGAGCAATATATGTTGTAAGAGGATATGTGAATTGCAGAGATCTGATATTGAGATCTGGTGAAGCAATTGGTGTGGTTTGGTACAGACAAAGGAGAAAAGATAAGTTGATGAGATCAATAATTATTTTTTATTATTTTGTTTGAGTAATACAAAGATCAGTTGGATAGTGTATTTAGTGATCTTTCTCTTGAAGTTGTTTGGACAGTGGGTCCTTCTGTCTTCCATAACTCCTAACCGGATTAGAATTTTCTAACAGGGATTCAAAGTCTCCTAACAGGGACTCATATGTAATAAATGTATTTCATAAGGCTCTTAACAGAGTCCATCCTCTCACAAGGAATTTTTATAGTGGTACATCTTTTGTGGGCATCATTCCCACCAGGGTTTACTCTCTGATCAAGAGGTTCCGTAGTCAACATATCTTGTGTTATTGTATTGCTGTGTATGTTTATCTTTCTATGGTTGTTCTTATATTGATTACATGGTTGCAATATGTTAATGGTGATAAAATTTGTATTTATTTGATAACTGATTCATCCCCCCCTCTTAGTTATCTTGGTGGAATTTAATTTCTAACAAAATTTCTATTAGGCTTAGGAGCCCAAGGCTTGTCAGTTTTAGCCTTTACAACAGTAGATAGATTGAACGTTGACTCCTTAGTAGTAGTATATTGTGAAGTTGAAGCCACGATTCTATCATTGATGACATCCTTAGTTTTGTTCCAGAACTTTTTTTTTGTCTTTGTTAGGCTGGTTGTTGGAAGAGGATTTAGATTGAAGTGTGACATCACTCTTATAGACAAGAACATCCTCTGTGTGAATAGATGTTTCAAACAGTTTATCAAATGAAGCATGGGTTTGCATTTGTAATGCATTATTCATTTCAGGAACCAAAGAGTTGATAAATATGTCTATCTTCTCATTCTCAAGAATCTGTCAGGGATAGCTTGAGTATAGCTTCCACCATCATTGAAGAAAGACCACAAAGGATTCACCTTGACATTGTTTTAGATTGCAAAGATCAAACATGGTGATAACATGTTGAATGTTGTAGGAATATTGTTGGATAAACCGTTGCAATAGATGGTCAAAAGATTTAAGAGGAGGAGATAGTTTAGTGAACCACTCCATAGCTTTACCACTAAAGCTCCTAGGGAAGGGCCTCATTAGATAAGTGGGTTCATGCAAGAACTCCATGCTAAGTGCACAAAATTTCCTAATGTGATCATGAGGATCTTTGCTACCATCGTATTTCTCATACTTAGGAAACTCAACCTTTATAGGAAAAGGTGGCATACTAGATCTTTTTCAAAAGGGAATGAACATATAGTCTCAAGAGAGAAAGATGTGCTTGGTTGTTCTTTCTCATTTTCAAAGCATTGCATATGTTTCATCATGTCTTACATATGTTTTCTCAAGATTTCCATTTTAGATGGTTCCTCTTTCTTGATTAAGTTATCAACGTCAAAGTTGTGAGGTAATTTAACTCCTTGAGAGGCCAAGTGAAATTAGTATTGGTCTTTGTTTTGACTAAGAGTCATCTTCATGATTTTTTTCAAGTGTTCATCTTGTTGAAACTATAAGATATCTTCTTCAATTATTTCAATATCTGAATCACCACCTTCTAAGCCATGTGATCCATTCCTAGTGTGTTGAGAGCCTTGTTGAGAACCATGTCTAGAGTTAGGACATTCTTGATCTTATTTTCCAAAGTGTTTATCATCGATTTGTTTTAGGAATTCTCCAATCCTTTTACTTTGTTTATCCATGGTTGGAGTGTGAGAAACACTATGTGCCAATGTAGGAGAGGATAGAGTAGATTCACTAGAGATGTAAGCAAAGGGTTTGAAACCCCAAGGTACAGGACCTTCTTTGGTTGAGTTTTCAAAGATAGCTTTGAGTTATTTTCCCTCATAGATCTGAGATCTAGTTATGACCAACATGAAATAAATTTGTCAAAATCCAAATAGGATGTCTTACGATGACTTGATGTTCAAGCTAGGTAAGTAAAGATGTTCACTTATCCAAAGTATAATAGTGTAAGAGAGGTAGAGAAAAGATAACTTGCCACAAAGTGACCAAGCCATGGGGAGATCGCTATGTACAACACTTGTGAACAAGAAAAAGGTTGGATAGAGAATCCAAGAGAGTTGATCAAAGAGATGGTGGACAAGTGAGCATTCTACTAGCCAAGTATGTAGTCAAGAGACCAAAGTAACCTTTTCTAGCTAAGGACAATTCCTAACATTATGGAATGTACCAAATAATAAGATGAGTCAAGGATAGCAATGGAGAAGCAATTTTGACAAAGTTTAAGCTTATTCCAAGAGTTCAAGTTCAATGAGTGACAAGGAGATTGACAAGATAAAAGAATTTCCTAAAAAGGGTTTGTTTTGAAAGCATGTAGTGAGCAAACAATAGTCTCAAGACAATCCAACAAGGGACAAAGCAACCTTGTGGATACAAGCATATGTGAAGTCTTAGTAAGGTGTCAAATATACCAAGTGTATCATGTGTATGTTCAAAAAATGTTTCCATAAGTCTCAACACAAGAAGACACATCAAGAAAGCTACCTAAGGTCAAGTGGGTAGTATTGCAATCTTTTCCCACAACTTGGTACCCCTTCGCCTCACACAAAGGGAGGTTCACTTTGTCATGGATTTTCATCCAAGGGAGTACATATGGTAAGTGTATTGGGGTGATCCAGGTTAAGTCCACTGGGATCAATCCTCGCACAAAGGAAACAACACAACCAAAAAGGATAGCATCTAAGTCCTAAATATTTTAGTAAGGGCTTCCATTCATGGCACCACTTGTAGTTCCACAAGAGGAATTTAGACCTTTAGTCCTAAAATAAAGAAACCATGTCTTATCTATCTTTGGATTGAAAGAAGCTTTTGATTATAGTGGGGTGGAGTAGCTGGCATTGCTTGTTCCCCACTTGGGTCATTCCCAAAAGATTTCTCTCTTGGTAGGCCCTCTAAAGGTAAATGCAAGAAAAGAAAGATGGATAGCTAGTGGAGGTCTAGATTTCTTATTTTCCCATAGGGAAAAGAGAATAGTCTCCTACTCCATAGTTTCTCCCAAACACATTGTTGGAGCTTTTCCTTGTAGGACCAAACTTGAATCAATAAATGGGCTCAATTCTCAAGGTAGGTACTCAAGTTTGACAAGAAAATAGTCCAATTGATGAGGATTAAAAGGAATCCTCCTTCTTCTTCGAGCTCCACATCACTTAGGTGGGTATTGCCTTATCTACACACTCAAGACACCTCATGATAAACAATAGGTCTGCAGATGGATTATTGTGGAATAGTCTTCAAACCCTTTTAGGTATCCTGTACCCCAATGAAACCAATTCTTATGCAACTAGCCCTATTTGCATAGGATGAATCTGAAGACTAGAGAGGACCTCCTTACTACTACTACCACCAACATAAAAGGGAAAGGTATTTGATTTGAAAGGTTAATTTTGGGTTGAATGGAACCCTGAAATACCCTTAGTCTCTCATAGACCAGTGCCTCATCCAATGGGCAGCAGAGTCAAATACCTCACTGCAATAGAAAGCTATGAAACAAGGAGACAATATATTCAAAATATGTTGATGCCTTACATCACACATACACTATTAATCTGACCATACATTATCAAACCACTTGTGTACCCAAATGTGTTATCACCCATTCAAAAGATTTTAACCCTCCCCTTAGAAGAGACCTATAAACAAGAAATACATTAACCAACATCCACTGGAAGACAAGCATGAGACACCCTTGATACCTCAGCTCATACACACCTGAAAATTGGTCCTAGACCTAGTTGCTTCTACAAAAACAACTCTATTGTAGAAACATAGGAAATGCAAATAGAAAGGTTGAAACACCCTTGATGCTTCAATCAATAAGTCTAAAACCCAAGATGGAGACAATTTGATAATAGTAGAAATATATTGAATCTCATGCATAAAACAAACTATTACAATTTGTATTATATTCTCCAAACCAGAAAGGAAAGAGGGAACACCCTATATGTAGAGAAGAAGGAAGTATCTACAGGAAAAGGACCCTTCATGGAATTGAAAAAAACTAGAAAACTTCCAAATTTTCAGAACCCTTCTAAATGATCTTGAAAATCCTTTTATAGGAACAAGAATTGCAATAAGCAAAGGATCGTTTAGGGCAAAAATAGGTCTACAACCACCCAGTACAACAAGAAATAAAGAATGCAGATAAACCTTGAAACCCTGGAAAATCAGATAAAATCTGATGTACAATTTTATTGGTTTCATCACCATAGGGTAACTGCAGATACAACTTGAACCGATTTCTTGTTGTAAGAAAAACAAAATAAATGCCAGAGCCAGACTTTAAAAAATCTTGCGTGTACAAGTCATGGAAATCTCTGACGTACTCAAACCCTAGCCACCTGAATCAAATCATAGTCCCTCTGTAATTACTTAGCATGGCACCCAAGATGGAAAAATCAAACCTACGCAGCCACCTATGTCTTACTCATCAAATTCCAACTGCAACTGACTGGGAAAAATCAATTCTGAACCACCACTTTTATTTTATATGACCACCGCTTCAAACCCAGGCGAAAACCCTACAGAGACATTTGAATTTAAATGGAAATGGCTACAAGATCCAATTTAAAATGTGATCATTGATCCATTTCCTTGCTGGAAAATTGGGTGATCCACATTTAATTCTACAATAGTCAAAAACCCTTAGAAAAGTCCACGGCCCTGTCATCAGTCAACAACCAATGAAAAATGCACACGTCAGTTCCCCCTGACAAACAGGACCCACCCTCATCAACGCTTGAGAAAAAGTAAAATCAACGGTTGTATTAAGTTCGCATGTGTTAGAAAAAACCCATTAGACTATACGCCGACCGTCGATGCTCTGCAAGTGTCAGAACCCACTGAACCTTGAAAAACTTGGCCCCACTGACAACATGTCCAATCACACAACGTGGACCAATGAGAAACTGCCAATCCGCTATGTCTAACATAGGTCCCACTGACCTCCCCTCGATTCCAAATTGACGATCATCACATGATCGTATGGCTTGGAAAGATTCCATGTGATCATACGAAAACCACAGGATCAAAAGGTCACTCAGATATCGAGCCTACCTGACAGAAAATCCAACTAATCACTGACACGACCAATGAGAAACTGACATGATAGCATGACATGGCAATGGACCCACATTGAACCTTCTTCAGGGAATGCATCGAATGGCCATCATTAAAGCATTATGTTAAAACCTGTGCATCTTCCCTCAGCGGTATAGTGACGATCGTTGATTCTGCTCACTCATTAGCAAGTCAACAGGGAAGGAAGACAGGGCGCGCCAGGACAGATGGCACACAGTCATGAATTCACATGTCAAAGACCTCTGACACCAAATAGTCTTGTGAACAAGTGACAACCACAAATTTAAAGGCCTGAAGACTTAGGAAAATATTTTGTCGCCTGACATAGGAAAAATTAAAACACCACCAGGCTCGAAAATAAAACCTTTAGTTGCAAGATCGCATAACATGAAAAAGGTTCATGCGATCATGCAACAAAGAGGTTAACAATTTAGCACATGTGCTATAGGACTTTTAAGTGGCTTGAATAAAGTAACACAGAATTAGAACAAGGCTAGAGCATTTTTAGGGGTTTTCACTACAACGGCTAGATTTTCAAAATTTTCACCTAGGGTTTAAACTAGAGACAAGGAAAAAGGAGGCAGAGGCCAGGAACAAGGGTATGCAGCCATGAAAATTTTTACCGGTGCTAACACACATCAAGGACATGTTCATTTACCCAAGAAAAAATACAAGAGACTAACCAAGTAGGTCTAGAATTTTGATTTTCCAAGAGGAAAAGAGCATACTCTCCTACTACTTAACCAACCACAAAACAATAAACCTTCTAGCTACACTAGGTGCCTAGAAATAAAATGTAAACAAACACATAGTTTATTTGTATCTCCAAGACAACCTACAAGATAAAGAATTATTAGTTTCAAGATAAAGCCTTTGACAAGAGAATCCTACATCACACAAAGTTAGTAGGCATGAAGATATTAAACTCTTTCAATAGGGAAGCCCTACAAAACCACAAGTTAGATCATAAAAAGCATGCAAAATGAAGTGATAACCCTGCAAGATCATTGATTAGCTGCTATTAGAAGACCAGACAATCATAAAATGCTAGAAAAATCAAGCAATCTCGGCCAAAACTCAGATTGTGACAGAGATACATTTTGGGCGATAGTTAATCAGTCTATCAAAAAATCATATGACAGACTTCATAGAAGATGTGTGACACTATAGACTAGTGTGACATACCTTATAAAGGAAGTGCAATATTTTTGAGAAATTCCATGTGACAGTTCTCTGCATGTCCGAATGATATTTTAATAGATATGGAATTTTACATTGTAGTATAATGAAATATCACCCAAGTCTTATAAGAAATGTCGTACGAGACTTCAACCTACAAAAATAAAATATCTGAACCTACGAAAACAAGAAACTGAAAGCACATGAAATAGATCTAAAAATGGATGATCAGCCCCACGGTGGGCACCATTTATGTGTGATCAAAAGTAAGACACACTTATGTGAACCATTAATCTTGAGAGAAATACATGGAAGATGATATCACAAGAAGCATCTCATAGTGTCCTAGTTGAAGTAAGTTTAATCCTTCTCATGATGCTCATCAAATTGTCATGAAGGATTAGTGACTTGACTACTCCAAAATGGATGATTCAAATCTAAGAGTGAAGCTAAGAAATGCAAGAACGCAAGATAAGAAAATGAGATTAGACTAATAATGTATGCAAACAACTAGTAATCTAATAATGAGATGCAAGAACAATGCAAGAAATAAACTAGATTAGTAATGCAATCTTAAGCTAGAAATGGAGCTAAGCTAAGAATTCAAATGACAAGATTATTCTAAGAAATTAAGAATGCAATATGCAAGAGCTTGAGATGATCTAGATAACAATAATGATTAGGACCCTTAAGAAAGGGAAGAGCTTCCTTTTAAAGGAATTGCCTCAAGGATGAAGAGTGGGGATTAAGAGACAAAAGAATGAGTGGATGAGATGAAGAGGCAAAAGGAAATGTAAGGAGATGCAAGTCTAGGTAGAAATTAGTGGTGAGGATTAAGAGGCAAAAGGGAAATGTTAGGTAAGATAAGACAAAATAGCATTTGGGAGCACAAATCTCTTTTAATTGCTAATTAATTAAGAATAAGTATGGACACATGTGGATGTGTTCTTTTAATAAAAGTGTAGGAACTTTATATTAAAAGTAAGGTTTTAGCAATTAAATAAATATGAAAGCTCTAGAAATTAGACCATAGTATAAGCTTGATATAATATTTTTTATTTAATTATGCAAAGGAGATTTTAAGGGTTACTCTGCACAATTGTGCTTAGCGAAGAGATGATTTAATCAAGAGGGGGATCAAGTTAAAGTAGACCAATTTTAGGTGATTACAATGGGTAGGTTTATACATTATATTACCTATGACATGAGAAAATTTAGAGAAAATGAGTTTAGTCAAAATACTTATGAATATCAATCTAGTTGATGGTTCTAGTGTGTACACATTAGGCCCATGGAAAAATAGTGAGTTTATCATTGAAGGAATGAAGAAAATTAACTATTTTGAAGTAGTCTAGATGAATGAACCATTTCATACCTTCAGAGCCTTACTAGGATTAAGATGGTTTGTTAATCAAAATGAGAATGTAGATTCTTTGAGGGAAGAAATTTCTTTTGAAGATAACACAAAATTGTCTACTCCACTAATTATGGAAGATAAATCATATGTGGAAGCCCACAAGGAAAATAGTCTCCATTCTCTATACACCATATCCGACAATTTTGACACCTCTAATCCTCAACAACATAGGATATTTGAATTTAGAAGAGGATTCATGATAAGTATCCAATCCAAAGACAAAATAGGGAAAACTAGGCTATAGAAATGTATCATCCTAATAAGTTATCACTTATTATTAGATGCTTAGTTAGGCCCCATTTTGGTGATTTTGATATTTCATGTTCGGTATACTTGATCTAACTATCTATCTTTACTTATCTCAACATCTTCTCTTCATCCTTGAATCCACATTTCAATTTGGACTCATTTTCCTAGGTATATAGCACCTTGGGCATTTTGCACCTAGGTATACAATGCCATGGGATTTGTATACCCTAACATTTAAGCCCAAATTCAAATAGGTGGTGCATTACAATTTTTTGGTGGGAAATTAGATCTCATGTCATCCTCCTCTAATTTTTGAATCCCAAAATGTTGTGAGAGGTATATAAGTGGCCTATCTCTCCTTATTTTCATAACCACAATCAAGATTATCAAGAAATTGAGTTAAATATTTGAAGGTGATCATTCAAGATATAGCATTCCTCAAGCATACAAGATAATTTTGAAGGAAATATTCTCCATTATAGAAAGCTTATCTCCCATGATAGCCAAATAGAGGAGTTATCAAGCAAGAAGGTCCTTTTATCCATAAAGAATAACAATATTAAGGATCTTGGAGATACATTCATAGATTAACACATTTGTGAAAGACATCCTTAATTCCTTCCTACATTCCAAGCTTCAAAAACTTCAACCAAGAAACATACAAGAATCTTCATGAATATGTTTGATCTCAATTGTTGGAGATTTGCCAGCAAGCCAGTGTTGATTGTATGTTTGTTATTGATGAAAACATATGGTAAGTAAAGTGCATTGAAGTCCTATGTAGAGAGCCTTGAGCATATGTTTCTTAGATATGTTATCAACATGATATCATAAACGCAGAGGTTGATTCTAAGTACATACAGTTGTGTAGTTGTTTGTATCAGTAATGTTCTTGATAGTGTTACAGACAAAGTTTTGTATGTGATTTTTAGTATGGTTATGATGGAGCCTTACACGGTTATATTTGTGTTGTATACATGTTAGTAGAGCTATGTTCATGGATGTAGAGTTAGTTGTGCAATTGAGATTGATTTGTGATGTTTCTAGTTGCCAGTTATAGTTTCTTGAGTTTATCTGATGGAGCCGACAGTGTTTATATTGTTGTAGTAGTTGCGCGTATTATTTTGATATGCATTTTTGGTTTTGTGTTTGGTGATGAGTTAAGAATGTTTGGTTAAGAGTGCATAAGGTATTTCAACATGAGAATAAAGTTTTAGTTAATTTGGTGGAGCTGACTATGTGAAGCGATGCATCTACTCATATTGAGTTGCATGGTCCTATTTGTGTTGCGTGCTTGTTTTAGCCATTGGAGATGTTATTGAAGACTTATATTGTTTCTCTATTATGATTTCAAGGAAGTTCTAACAAGATGCCTTGATTATATCATTTGGAGAAAGATACTTATAGCCTGTCAATTATGATTGCTAAGTGTGATTGTAAGAGCAGAGCAGAAGATGTGAATGTACTGAGACAGTCAATCATCATTTGAAGATCTATGTGAAGAAGAAGAAAGTATATTCTATTCATTGGAACTGATCAAGATAGAAAGTCTACTTTATAGTTCACCAAGATCTGGATATAGTGTGTAGCTGTTATGAAGAATGTTGTAGCCTTCTCCATTTGAGAAGTGTGCTCCAGATAGTGTGTCCTCACCTTTAACAAGGTTAATTGTAAAAGACTCCTAACAAGATCCGACCTTTGACTAGGTCACTATAATTCATACATTGTAAAGATTAACTCCTAACAGGGTTGTAAGATCTTCTAACATGGATCATTATACTCTAGTGCAGTTTATAGTGGGTGCTAATTCCCACCGGGGTTTTTACCTATTTAGGTTTCCCCGTGACCAAAATTATGGTGTTGTGTTAAGTGTTATCTTATTGTGTATGTGCTTAATGTTATTTTGTACTTAATTAGATAAAGAATTGAATCTTGTAGATAACTAATTCACCCCCACCCCCCCCACCCCCCCTCTCAGTTATCTCTTGGGACTATTCCTAACAATTGGTATCAGAGCTAAGTGCCTCAGAGAGAAATTTTAACAGTTTGAGGTTGATCAGATGACATTCTTTAGAAAAGAAAGTCCTAAGTTTGATGGAGAGAATTATCTAGACTGGAAGATCAAAATGACAACACATTTGCAGTGCATTGGTTTTGAGATTTTTGAAGTAGCTACTAGAGAAGTTCAGATTCCCTATTTATCATATCTTGCAAAGCAAGATGCAACCATTAATAAAAAGGAAATGTTCACTCAAAATGCAATTTCCAAAGAAGCGCTTATCAGTACCTTGTCTAACAGTGAGTTTTCAGAGATCAAGAAAGTAGATAAAGCCTACAAGATATGGAAGTATCTAGAAGACATGTTTGAAGGAGACATCCAAGCCAAGAATGCGCGTAGAAAGACATGGAAGAAAAATTACAATACATTGGAGATGCTACCTAAAGATAACATCAAAGCCTACAATCAAAGAATTAATGAAGTAGTTGTAGGAATCATAAACAATGGTGGAGAAATTTTGGAAGAAGACATAATGGATAAGTTGATACTACTCTGACAACAGAATATGAGAGAAGGATAAACATCCCAGATGAGACTATGCAATTTTCAAAAGACTTCAGAAGAGAGACCTTAACTAGCAATATTTTAGCATTCGAGATATCAAGTTTGAAGACAAAGCCTAAAAGTGAGACAACCTTCAAAGCTTCAGTCCATGGTAAGAAATCCTTGAACACTTCTGGTAACTTTGAAGATGATGATGAGGATAAAGAACTAGATGATTTCATTTATATGATTGCTAAGAAAGAAAGAAAAGGAAAAGGAAAATATGAAGGTCAGTTACCATTCAAATTTTTTTCATGTAACAAGATTGATCACTTTGTATCTAAGTGTCCTACAAGAGTCAAGAAGTTCAAAACTAACTACAAGCCTAAGTATACAAAAGAATGTTACTATGCTGGAGATGGAGTATGAGATGAAGATTCAGTAGAAGATGAAATTGTATTCATTGCTATTGAAGATATGGAGAAAATGTTTGATGAAATGGATATTGAAGATGAAAAGAAAGCACAAGAGTTAGCATTAATTTCATAAGCAGACATCAAAACAGACTGGATCATTGACAGCGGTTGTTCACATCACATGACAGGAGACAAAGATAGATTTGTAAATATGGATAAGTAAAAAGGTGGAATGGTTAGATTTGGAGACAACACTCCTAAACCTATCATAGGTAGAGGAGCTATCACCTTGGATGGAAAGAATAATACTAATAATATTCTATATGTTGATGGTTTGCAGCATAACTTACTAAGTGTTGGACAGTTGCTTGACAAAGGATATCAGTTGGAATTCAAAGACAATAAGTTCATCATTAATAACAAAGAAGGAGTAATGATTGCATCAGGTTCAAAGACAAAAGGTAATGTTTTTCAGCTTAATTCAGAAGCAAGTTGTTTTGTTGCTAAAGTAGATGACAATTGGTTATGGCACAAAAGACTATGTCACATCAATTTTGACAATATAATAAAGATAAGCAATGTAAAGGAAATAAGAGACCTTCCTAGTATTGCAAAACCATTTGATACAATATGTAGGGAATGTGTGATGGGAAAACATGTGAGAAATTCATTCAAAAGCAAGCATAATTCAGAAGAGAACAAATTGGATCTAGTGCATACAGACTTATGTGGACCAACTCAAACAAGATCATACTATGGTGAAAGGTACTTTATTTTGTTTGTTGATAATTATTCTAGAATGATGTGGGTTACGTTCTTAAAAGATAAATCTGAAGCATTTGAGAAGTTCAACATATTCAAAGCTAAAGTTGAAAATGAGTCTAGATTAAAGATCAAATGTCTGAGATTAGATAGAGGAGAATTCACCTCGGATAGATTTTATGAGTATTGCGAAGAACATGGGATAAAGAGATAGCTGAGTGCACCTAGAACCCCTCAGCAAAATGGAATTGTAGAAAGAAGAAATAGGATCATACTTGACACAGCACACACTATCATGATTGAAGGAGAAGTTGCACACACCTATTGGAGAGATGCAGTCAATACTACAGTCTATACTATCAATAGAATTCAATTAAGGCCATGCACAAACAAAACACCTTATTAGCTATGGTTTGGGAATGTGCTTATAGTAAAATAATTCAAAATATTTGGAAGCAAGTGCTACATCAAGAGAGATGAAGCTATTGGCAAGTTTGATGCAAGAAGTGATGAAGGTATTTTTCTTGGTTACTCTACTAAAAGAAAAGCTTATAGATGTTTTAACTTGAGATTGAAGAAGATCATAGAAAGTGCTCATGTTAAGATTGATGAAAATTTTATGATTCAAGAAAGATATCATGATTATGAACATATGATTGAAGAAGAACCTAGTCCTATCAGTAGAGAAATAGTTGTTGAAGAAATGTTTTACAACATTGATGTATTATTCAATGATCTTGAAATAAGTGAAGAAGAATCATAGAAGATAGATGAGAGAGTCACACCTAATGTTCCAAAATGCACATCTAGATACCATTCAAAAGAGGATATCATTGGAGATCAGAACAACAAAGTCATGACAAGATCAAAGGCAAAAAGTTCGACAGTTGATGAAGCGGTATGTTTACTTTCACAAATTGAACCCTTAAGTGTTGAAGATGCATGTAATGATTTAGATCGGCATGAAGCAATGAAAGAAGAGCTAGATCAAATAGTTAAGAATGATACATGGGAATTGGTCCCTAGACCTAGTGACAAGAATGTGATTAGAACCAAGTGGATATTCAGAAACAAGATGAATGAAGATGGTACAGTAGTAAGAAATAAAGCAAGACTAGTATGTAAAGGATATGCGCAGAGAGAAGAAATTGATATTCAGATACATTTTCTCATGTAAGAAAATTGGAAGCCATAAAGTTATTTCTAGCCTATGCAACATTCAAAGACTTTAAAGTATATCAAATGGATGTGAAGTCAACATTTTTGAATGGAGAGTTGAAGGAAGAAGTCTACATAGAGCATCCTGAAGGATTTACTATATCAGAAAAAATTGATATGGTATGCAGACTAAAGAAAGCCCTTTCTGGACTTAAGAAATCCCTTAGAGCATGGTATGAAAGACTAGATGGTTCCTTGACTAAGATTGGATTCAAGAAAGGAGCAGTAGATTGTAACTTATTCATAAGAGAGACACTTGAAGGATTATTACTAGTTTCTATTCTTGTTGATGACATTATTTTTGGTGGTAATGATAAGCTTAGTGTAGAATTTTCTAAAGAGATGCAGAATGAATTTGAAATGAGTATGATTGGACTTATCAAGTCCTTTTTGGGACTGAATGTGCAATAGACAGTAAAAGGTATTTTCATTAATCAGTCTAAGTATGTGAAAGAAATATTGAAGAAGTTCAAGATGGATGATTGCAAGCCAGTAAGTACCCCTATGATAATAGGAAGCAAGCTTTTAAAAGAAGATAATTCTACAATAGTAGACAAGAACCTATATAAGTCTATGATTGGTAAACTCGTGTAGCTTACTCAATCTAGACTAGATATTTCTAATGCAGTTGATATTGTTGGAAGATTTGTAGCATAACCTAAACAAAGTCATCTTATGGTAGTAAAAAGGATATTCAGATATTTGAAAGGAACTATAGATTATGGCTTATGGTATCCTAATTCAGAGAATGTAGAACTTCATGTGTATATAGATGCAGATTGGGGAGGTTGCGTGGATGATAGAAAGAGTACCTCAGGAGGAGCAGTATTTCTTGGAGATAGACTAGTTACTTAGACAAGCAAGAAGCAGAATTGTATTTCTCAATCCATAGTAGAAGCATAATATGTGTCAGTAGCATTAAATTGTTCTACAATTCTGTGGATCAAGCAAATGATAAAGGATTTTGGAATTCAGATTGATTACCCTATTATTATTTATTGTGATAACACTAGCACTATCAATATGTCAAAGAACCTTGTGATGCATATAAAGACAAAACACATTGAGATAAAATATCAATTCCTAAGAGAGAAAGTTACAGACAAATAAGTAAAATTGGATTATGTGAGCACAAAAGAACAACTAGCAAACATTTTCACAAAGCCTTTAAAGAAGGATACATTTGAGTATCTCAGGGAGAAGCTGGGAGTAATTCCCTTCCCTGGATCTAATTAGAGTTTGCAGTAGTGCATCAGTCCTTAGTGACTGATGAATGGTTGACTACTCTACTTCAGGAGTAGTACTTATGCTTATTTTATTTGGTGCCCTTTTCCATTGATGTCAAAGGGGGAGTATATAGTCATGAAAAAAAAAATAGTAAGGGGGAGTATGTAGTAGTAAGGGGAGTATATAGTAAGAAGATGTAGTAGTTGATATTTAGAGCATTCAATAGTAGATGGAGGATTCATCCTTGGGGGATTTTTCTTGAGGAAATGGAGAATGTTATAAAACAATTGTATGTTTGGATTAGTGGTATTTTTCATTCCATATGTTGCCATCAATGCCAAAGGAGGATATTGTTGGAGATTTGCCAGCAAGCTAGTGTTGACTATATGTTTTTCATTGATGACAACATATCGTAAGCATCATGTATTGAAGTCCTATGTAGAGAGCCTTGAGCATATGTTTCTTAGATATGTTATCAGCATGATATCATAGACAAAGAGGTTGATTCTAACTGTAGACATTTGTGTAGTTGTTTGTATCAGTAATGTTCCTAACAGTGTTACATACATAGTTTTGTATGTGATTTTTAGTATGGTTATGATGGAGCCTTGGGCGATTATATTTGTGTTGTAGAAATTTTAGTGGAGCTACGTTCATGGACACGGAGTTAGTTGTGAATTTGAGATTGAGTTGTGATGTTTCTAGTTGCCAATTACAGTTTCTTGAGTTTATCTGATGGAGCCGATAGTGTTTATATTGTTGTAGTAGTTGCGCCTATTATTTTGATATTCATGTTTAGTTTCATGTTTGGTGATGAGTTAAGAATTTTTGGTTAAGAGTGCATAACATATTTCATCATGAGAATAAAGTTTTAGTTAATTTGGTGGAGCCGACTGTGTGAAGTGACGCATCTACTCGTATTGAGCTGTGTGGTCTTATTTGTGTTGCGTGCTTGGTTTAGCCATTGGAGATGTTATGGAAGATTTGTATTGTTTCTCTATTATGATTTCAAGGAATTTCTAATAGGATGACTTGATTATATCATTTGGAGAAAGATACTTATAGCCAGTCAGTTATGATTGCTAAGTGTGATTGTAAGAGAAGAGCAGAAGATGTGAATGTACTGAGACAGTCAATCATTAGTTGAAGATCTATGTGAAGAAGAAGAGAGTATATGATATTCATTGGAACTGATCAAGACACCAGGTCTACTTTATAGTTCACCAAGATCCAAATATAGTGTGTATCTATTATGCAGAAGGTTGTAGCCTTCACCATTTGAGTAGTGTGCTCCAGATAGTGTGTCCTCACCTTTAACAAGGTTAATTGTAAAAGATTCCTAATAGGGTCTAACCTTTGACTAGGTCACTATACTTCATACATTGTAAAGATCAACTCCTAACAGGGTTGTAAGATCTTCTAATAGGGATCATTATACTCTAGTGCAGTTTATAGTGGGTGCTAATTCCCACCGGGGGTTTTACCTATTTGGGTTTCCTCATAACCAAAATTATGGTATTGTGTTAAGTGTTATCTTATTGTGTATGTGCTTGATGTTATTCTGTACTTAATTGGATAAAGAATTTAATCTTGTAGATAGCTGATTCACACCCCCTCCCCCCCTCTCAGTTATCTCTTGGGACTATTCCTAACATCAATATCCATTCGTGAAGGTATATTCATTTACAAGGTCAATCTTACATGATTTACCTTTACATTAAATGCTCTCCTTTATACAATTTCATTTACATTTTAAGGTTGATTCATAAACAAGGGTTTGACCAATGCAAACCCCTTTCAACTCAACTATTTCCCACTTTTCTATGTGTGGGAATAGGTGACAAATCTACTGAGACTTAATTCAAAAAGTGTAGGATTTCAATAACTATCCTGTATTTTTTTAGAAAATATCACTAGGTTTACAACACCCTAGGATATCTATACCTAGGAACATAACACCCCAAACATTTTATACCCTACAAATTAGCTCCATATTAATACTACATGTTGGTATTTTCTTTTGGTTTCTTTTTTAAGTCATTATAGGTTGTTGTTTGTTTTTTGTCAGTATGTACTTCTTTAACTTGTCATATTTTCTTATTTGGCCTTCTATCTTGCATTGCCTTGTCATTTATTCTCAAGTTCAACTTACCGTAATTCATTATCAATGAAGTATCATTGATTCATTTAGGGATTAAATCATACTTGAGCCTATTGGATCATCTTCTTTCTGATTGTGCAATTAAGGAAAGGAGGGTGATTCCCCTTGCATTATATTCATCACCCCTTCCTTTTTCTTTATTGTACATTTTGGTGAACCCAAATTATAACATCTCCATTCTGATTTGGTGTCTATATCTCTTTCATATACAATGCATTAGTAAATATTTACATCATATCTTTTCTACATTTTGTGCATTTAGATATTTAGGTTCACCTATTGTGCATTTTGGTGAACCCGACACATGACATTTCCACTTTGATTTGATGGTTATATGTGCTCTTCATTTAGTTTCTTGTGTAATTATGCTTAATCTAATTAATTTACATAAACTTAATGAGTTTTTGCATATTTATTTCAAATTTGACACTTCCATAAATCTTAGATATATCTCTTTTTCTTTTTCTTGTGCACAAGTGTTATAAAATTGGTTCCTACATATAGAATTTTGGTTAGGAGAAGTCATAGACTTATGGGTTCATTTTATCCTGAGTCCTCTTTGTTCCTAGTAATATTTATGAGACACACATGCCTACTAATGACATTCCCATTATTCTTAAGAATCCTTCTTCCCACTCTTCTTGTGATGAAGATGAGACATTAAGAATTCCTCCTAGCCAAGTACAAAAAATATTCCCATGAGTTTAAAAATTTTGAGCAATGCTTAGGTTAATAAAATTCTAATATGAAATCCATCTCCTTAGTAGAAGGTTTGGGGAATTTGATTCATATTGATGAACATGGTGTTAATTTGTTGCGTACTATTCCCTATTTTATTGATAGAAATGTTAAACCTATTAAATATTCTACTTAATATCTTGGATTAACTCAACCTCCCACAAGTGTTGAGACTTCTATTCCTATTCCTATTTCATTACCTAACATTTTTACTTATGCTCCACCTATCATGACTGCATCCATTAAAAAAATCAATCTTACATGTGTTAGTCTTGGAAGTATTAATCCTATTCCTCCTCCTTCAAGTGTTCAATGTGTTTCCCAACCTTCATCCATACCTGTTAGAATAATTGAGAGGGGGGGGGGGGGGAATCAGTTATCCATAGTCCCAAATCAAAATGTATAATCCAAAACAATTTACTTAAACTTCTGCAATTCGGTAACATAAAATACTATACTATCTATGCTTTTACCGATTACCAGTCAAATAACAACTAATGATTACCGATCAAATCTAACATGTAATATGTAAAGTATGATAACAAACAATCACCACAATGAACACATAACACAATATCTAACGTGGAAACCTTGTGAAGGGAAAAACCACCTGGGACTAGCAACCCAAAAATGTTCACTCTTTTGAAGTGAGGTCGGTGAAGACCCAACCCTGTTAAAGGTTACAAACACACTGTTAGGTGTGGCCTTGTTAGAGGATTTTAGACCAACCGTTATCATTCAACCAACATTCACTATGGGGTTGATAGGATAACAATGCTCATTATATGAATGAAACATATAAGACTTTCAAGTCCACTCTGTTAAGAGATTTCTCTATTTACAATGGTTAAAATGTAACAATAGTTGATTTGATTACAATACAACTTCAATTGTAGATGTTCAGATCTATATTACGCTCATTCAAATCCTCTGATCAGTATAACAATTATGTATCAACAATAATCAATGACTTACTACCGCTCAGTAATATCTTTCTGATGCTCGGTAAACTTTGTAGTTCGGTTCTCCTTAACCAATTTGATCAGGCATACATGAAGCTTGTTCATGTGATCATTTTGCAGTCCTTCTTCTTCCAGCATTAGTTTCATAACAAAACTCTAGTCTCTTAAATAGACAAGTAACCATTTTCTTTTCCTCCATTAGATTTTGTTGCTTATTCTCCTTCATCCATTTTGCTACTTAAACCTTCCTCGACAGTTGTGTCAATAACACGTTTTGATTTCATCCTTTAGATCTTCCTTGAATTATGCTAGTCATTGATCTTCGTAACAAACATTATCTCCATCACTAATTTTGATGTACTTTACAGCTCATCAATCCTTAATGGCTAAACTAATCATTTAGTTCTTTTCTCCTGCTCAGTTAACAAAGAAATGCATCGGTGAACACAAGCTCAGTTTATACTATGCTCAATATACACTACATTTCTTGGTGTATACTGAAATGCTTCATCAACTGACCACATTGCCTTGTGTCTTTCAGCTCTTTTCTTCATCATAGATGAATGAAACATAATCAAGTCAATAACATAAGTTCATAGAATCATCAGCAAGTTACTCAATGTATTCCTTATCCTCATCTGTCATATACATCTTCCTCATGTAGATATTTTTGTTCTTCATCTCTCTTACTCCTTTTCTACAGATGTTTAGTTATAGTAACTTACAAAATAAGTGTTGTCAAACTAGTTGACATCAATGAAAACATATTACTGATTTAATCATATTACATATCTAATCAACAACTCGGTGATCTCTAATCATAGATCTTCAATTCAGTTCTAAATCAGTTGTAGTTCATCAATCTCTCCCTTTGGCATTGATGGCAACTCAAGTAATATGAAATATACCATACACATACCAAACATGTATTCTAAAACTCTGTGAACAAATGTTGTACAAGCTCTCCCTAGCTTAATATGTTTAATCACTATGTTACTCAACAACATTACCAATGTAGCTTTGACATTTTGTAGTTATGATCTTTTCAGCTCTTGGATTCCTTCTTCTATTCTTAGTAACTGATCTTCAATGCTCTCCCTTTCTTTCAGTTTGTCTCTCCCTTAGATAGATGTCAATGTTTTCATCGGTGCATATTGTTTCATATTGTTTATCTCTCCCTTTGACAACAATGCCAAAGAAACAAATAAACATATAGCTCTGTAGTAGCCATGTAACTCTTTATTGTTCGGTGCATACTTTGTATCTCTGTATACTGATATGCCAATCTGTTCCAGTTCTCCAAAATTTTCACAACCTTAGACATGATCCAAAGTGTGAAATATGTTGCATCAACATGAATGATCTTCTGATAAGATTAGGCTGATGCAACATCCAGATCACATTAGTGACCGGTAGATAGGGGACGGACCCCAAGTCTAGTCCTCAAGTATTCAAATGTATCCTTCGGTAGAGGCTTTGTAAATATGTCTGCAAGTTGTTCTTTTGATGTAACAAATTCTAGCTTAACTTGCTTCTCATGTACTTTTTCTCTTAAGTAGTGATACTTAATTGATATATGCTTTGTTTTAGAGTGCATCATTGGATTCTTTGAAATGTTTATTGCACTTGTGTTATCACAATATATAATCATCGGCTCAGTGATTATCTCATTCATACCTTCCAGAACTTTCTTAATATATGCAATATTTGAACATTTTGTAGCAGCTGCAACATAATCTACTTCGACTGTAGACTGAGAAATGCTACTTTTTACTTGTCCATGTAACAAGACTTTCACCAAAGAAAAATGCTCCTCTGGTGGTACTTTTTCTATCATCCACATTTCCAGCTCAATCAGTGTCAGTATAGACTCCGAGTTCAAATTTTCTTTCCTTAGGATACCATAATCCATAATCTTCTATTTTCTTCAAGTATCTTAAGATTCTCTTTATAGCAACCATGTGTGACTCTCTAGGGTTTGTAGAAAATCTTGCAACAATTCCCACAGCATGTGCTATGTCTGGTCTACTATGCACTACATACATTAACTTACCAATCATAGATCGGTATAGTGTTTGGTTCATTTCTATAGTTTCATCTTCCTTATTCAATTTACATCTAGTAGCCATCGGTGTTCCCACAAGTTTAGCATCTTCCATGCCAAATGTCTTCAATACTTCCTTGATATATTTAGATTGTGTGATGAATATACCATCATTCTGCTAAATCACTTGTAATCCTAGAAAGAATTTAATCTCTCCAAACATAGACATTTCAAATTCACTTCTCATTTCATTAGAAAATGACTTATAGATTTGATCTTGTCCTCCAAATATAATGTCATCCACAAATATTTCAGCAATAAGAATAGTATCATCAGTATCTCCTTTCATATACAAATTGTTGTTATCACTTGTTCTTACAAATCTAATACTTAACAAATAAGTATGCAGCCTCTCATACCAGGATCTCGGTGCTTGCTTCAAACCATATAAAGCTTTATGTAATCTACATACCATATCTTTCTTTTCTGGATCCACGAACCCTTCAGGTTGTTCTATGTAGACTTCTTCTTTAAGTATTCCATTCAAAAATGCTGACTTGACATCCATTTGATAAAATTTGAACTTTTTGTGTGCAGCATATACAAGTAACATTCTGACTCCTTCTAATCTAGCAACAGGTGCAAATATTTCACCATAATATATTCCTTCCTCTTGTGCATATCCTTTGCATACCAATCTAGCTTTATTTCTTGTTACTTTTCCATTCTCATTCTGCTTGTTTCTGAATATCCACTTAGTATCGATAACATTCTTATCTTTAGGTCAGGGTACTAAGGTCCATGTTTTTTTCTTCTCTATCTATTCTATTTCCTCTTTCATTGCATTAACCCATTCATCATTTTCTAATGCAACTTTTACATTCTTCGGTTCATATTCACAAACTAGACATGTACCTTGTCTTTCTTTACTCCTTGTTTGCATGCCAGCTTGTTTGTCTCTAATGATTTGTGTCTCAAGATGGCATCTTCTGACAAAACTTGCCAGTATCTGATTTCTTCTTTCTTGTTCATCCTGTGCAGGTTCATTTGCTTGCTCAGTAGGTCCTTTCTACTCATCGATTTCTTTTTCTTGTTCCTCGAAATTATTTTCCTGCTGACCGGTTGTCACTATCTATGGCATCGGTAGGTACTCAAGTTGTTCAATGTAAGTGAATCTACTACAATCCTTAGGTTCCTTTCTACTTTCCTCTGCATTCTTATCATCAAACTCATCAACTCGAACATTAGTACTCTCAATCATTTTATTTGTAACTTTGTTCAGACACTTGTATGCTTTACTTTTTCTGGAATATCCTAGAAATATACCTTAATTACCTTTTGATTCAAACTTTCCATTCCTTTCATCTTTCAGAATAAAATATTTGCTTCCAAAAATTTTGAAATAACTTATATTGGGTTTGTGTCCAAACCATAACTCATAGGGTGTCCTATTAGTATCCTTCTTCAGTTGTACTCAGTTTAGCACATAGACAATAGTGCTAATGGCTTCTCTCTAGTATGTCTGAGCAACATTCTTTTCTATCATTAATGTCCTTGTGCAGTCAATAATTGACCTATTCCTCCTTTCAACAATGTCATTTTGCTGGGGTGTCCTCGATGCAGAGACCTGTCTTTTAATACCGTGCTCATTACAAAAATTAGTAAATTCATCAGAGATAAATTCACCTCCTCTATCAGATCTTAAGCATTTCAAATCTTTACCGGTCTCTTTTTCTACTTTTTCTATATACCACTTGAAAATCTTGAATGCCTCATATTTTTGTTTTAAGAACATGACAGTCATCAACCTAGTATAGTCATCAACAAAAAGAATAAAATATCTATCTCCATAATAACTCTGAGTTCTCATAGGACCACATAGGTTGGTATGAACCAACTGAAGTATCTTCTTTATTGAATAATCTTTTCTTTTGAAACTAGACTTAGTCATCTTACCTTTCTAACATTCATGACACATAACATGATCAGGCTTTGACAAGTTAGGTAGACTTCTAACTCTTTTATTTTTACTGATCTTAATCATGTTATCAAAATTCACATGACATAACCTCTTATGCCACAACCATGCATCTTCATCTTTCATCAATAAACAATAACATTGATCATTATCAAGATAAAATAGATTACCTCTGGATTGTATACCAGTTCCAACAAGTCTTCCTCCATCATCAAATATTTTTACCTTTTTGCTCTCAAAAGCAACTCGGTGGCTTGAATTATTCAGTTGTGCCACACTTAGCAAGTTATAGTTTAATCCTCTTACACAATAAGAATTTTCACATTTTAATCTATCATTTATCATCAGGGATCCTTTACCTCTTACCATATAGGGTGCATCATTTCCCATTCTTACAGATCCTCCATTATATTCTTCAAGATAATCAAATTTTTCTTCATCACCAGTCATGTGATGTGTATAGCTACTATCTATAATACATGTATCATTCTTATTAACCTTAGAGATAAGTGATGTCTCTACATACCTTTCATCTTCTTCAAAATCATCCTTCATTGCCACAAATACTACCTCCACATCATCATCAGTGTCGGTATCAATGATATCTTCTTCCTCAGCAATGTAGCAAACCTTCTTGCCTTTGTCATTTTTGTCTCGGTTATCTCTGTTGTAGTGTTGGTAGCCTCTGTTGTATCTTCTCCCATAGCTTCCTTTAGATTAGTCTTTGGTTCTATCATCATCTTTCTTGTGTGGACATCTAGCAGCAATGTGGCCAACTTCTTTACAGTTAAAGCATGCTAGAGGTAACTTGCCTCTATACCTTCCTTTTCCTTTAGGTAACCTTCTAGCCATAAGAACTTCAAGTTCATCATGCTCATCATCAATATTGTTATCACTATCATCCTTATTTCTGCTACTAGACTTACCAATCTTTAGAGAAGTCATAAAAGCGGATTCAACATTGGGTACAACACTATTATCATAATTGTTCAGTTCAAATGTTGTAAGCTTTCCAATCAGATTATCAAGAGTGAGTGTGATGTTAGGTGCTGACCTATTTTCATGAATTGTAGATATTCTGATGGCATAGATAGGTAATAGGATTCTTAGAATTTTTCTTACCATAGTGTCTTCATCAATAACTCCATCTAATGCTCTAATAGCGTGAACTACCTCTTTTATTTTGTTTGTGTACTGTACAATGTTGTCACCTTCTTTCATCTTCATGTCATCGAATCTACCTCTTAAGATTTTGGCTCTTGCTCTCTTGACATTCACATCACCATTATAAACTTGAGCTAGTTTATCCTACATTTGATTTGTAGTAGTACAATCTTTGATGTCTTCAAATTTGACATCTGAACAGGCAACAACAATCTCCATCATAGTAACATTATGTTCATGCCTATCCCTTAGTTGATCAAGGGTCAAGGGACCATTGGGTGGTGCAAGGTATCCATTCTCCATCAAACCTAGGGCAGAATTTCCAATCCCAAATATATGCAGCTTCATTCGACTTTTCCATATTATGAAGTTATCCTTGTTTAGCTTTGGCACTTCCCTCTTAAATATTTTGAGACCTTTGTGTTGAAGTCCTTAAAAATCTGTTCCAAGCAACCAGAGCTCTGATACCAATTGTTAGAATAACTGAGAGGGGGGGAATCAGTTATCCATAGTCCCAAATCAAAATGTATAATCCAAAATAATTTTCTTAAACTTCTGCAGCTAGGTAACATAAAATACTATACTGTTTGTGCTTTTACCGATTACCAGTCAAATAACAACTAATGATTACCGATCAAATCTAACATGTAATATGTAAAGTATGATAACAAAAAATCACCACAATGAACACATAACACAAAAGATTTAATGTGGAAACCCTACGAAGGGAAAAACCACCTAGGACCGGCAACCCAAAAATGTTCACTCTTCTGAAGTGAGGTTGGTGAAGACCCAACCCTATTAAAGGTTACAAACACACTGTTAGGTGTGACCTTGTTAGAGGATTTTAGACCAACCATTATCGTCCAACCAGCATTCACTATTGGGTTGACAGGATAACAATGCTTATTTTATGAATGAAACATATAAGACTTTCAAGTCCACTCTGTTAAGAGATTTCTCTATTTACAATGGTTAAAATGTAACAGCAGTTGATCTGATTACAATACAACTTCAATTACAGATGTTTAGATCTATATTACACTCATTCAAATCCTCTGATCAGTATAACAATTCTATATCAACAATAATCAATGACTTACTATCACTCAGTAATAGCTTTCCGATGTTCGGTAAACTTTGCAATTCGATTCTCCTTAACTAGTTTGATCAGGCATACATGAAGCTTGTTCATGAGATAATTTTGTAGTCCTTCTTCTAGCATTAGTTTCATAATGAAACTCTAGTCTCTTAAATAGACAAGTAAACCATTTTCTTTTCCTCCATTAGATTTTGTCATTTATTCTCCTTCATCCATTTTGTCGATTAAACCTTCCTCGGTAGTTGTGTCAATAACACATTTTGATTTCATTCTTTAGATCTTCCTTGAATTATGCTAGTCGTTGATCATCATAACAAACATTATCTCCATCACTAATTTCGATGTCCTTTACAGCTCATCAATCCTTAACGGCTAAACTAATCATTTAGTTCTTTTCTCCTACTTGGTTAACAAAGAAATGCGTCGGTGAGCACAAGCTCAATTTATACTATGCTTGGTATACACTACACTACTCAGTGTATACTGAAATGCTTCATCAACCGACCATACTGCCTTGTGTCTTTCAGCTCTTTTCTTCATCATAGATGAATGAAACATAATCAAGTCAATAACATAAGGTCATAGACTCATCAACAAGTTACTCAATGTATTCATTATCCTCATCTATCATATACATCTTCCTCATGTAGATATTTATGTTCTTCATCTCTCTTACTCCTTTTCTATAGATGTTTAGTTTTAGTAAATTACAAAATAAGTGTTGTCAAACTAGTTGACATCAATGACAACATATTACCGATTTAATCATATTACATACCTAATCAACAACTCGGTGATCTCTAATCATAGATCTTCAATTTGATTCTAAATCAGTTGTAGTTCATCAATACCTACCTGTAACAATGTTCCATTTTCATATTTCAATTCCTATAATGGTCCAAACCTTTCACACATGTTGTTGTTAGATAACTGAGAGGGGGGGAGGATGAATCAGTTAAGTCCAGTTATCCTATGGTCCCAAATTACTCCATAGATGTATAAAACCAATTTCAACAAACAAACTAAACAGCTCGATAAACACTTGTTTGTGCCTTTCCGATTCATTAACTAACTGTCAGATAATGTAAACATATACCAATTAAATCAATTATTGTAATGTGTAAAGTACAATAACAATACATCACATGCATACACATTTAACACTTAATTTTTAATGTGGAAACCTTGTTAAGGGAAAAACCACCTGGGACCAGTACCCAAAATATTTTCACTCTTCTGAAGTGAGCTCGGTTAAGAGACAACCCTATTAAAGGTTACAAAACACATTGTAAGGTGTGACCTTGTTAGAGGATTTATCACTAATAGTTCTCTATGACCATACATTCACTTGGGTCAACAAGAAAATAAGCAACATCCATTGAATGTCATTAATAAATAACAAAGACGGTTAAGTCTCACTCAGTTAAGAGATTTTATTTATAGCAATGGTTAGAAAGAAACAGTATATGATCTGATTCAAATGCAACTTCACTTGCTCATATTCAGATCTATGCTAAGCTCAATATCATTCTAGTCATCATAATCACTTCAATTCATTTCTTCCTCTAACTCTGTTATACTCAGATATCTCCTTCTATTACTCGATTAGGTCTACAGAACTACTCGATTCTCACTTCAACCTATCTGACTAGCTTCACATGTATGTAGTCTTTTTATCACGTGATTACTCTCTTTAAATTTCTTGTCTCCTTATATAGGCATGATAAACCATTTTATTTTTAGCCATAGATTTTGCCTCTTAATCTCCATCATTGATTTTGCCTCTTCAACCTTCCTTAGAACTTGTGCCTTAAAACATTTTCAATCTTCATCATCTAATCATCCTTGAATTTTGTTAGTTGTAGATATTCATAATTAAATTTGTCTTTATCCTTGGAATCTTCTAGATTTTTCTAGCTCATCATCTCATGTTGTAAGTCACATGTTCCTCCTTATTTCTCCTGCATGGTCAATACCATGAGGTGTCAGTTTCTTTCTACTCAGTTAATACCACACTCAGTGTACACTACATCTACCCAGTGTACACTAAGTTCTTCATATACTGACTAAATTAACTTGTTCATTCTTGATCTTTAATACTTAGTGGAATCATGTAAGCCAATCAAATCACTATCATATTGTCATAGACTCATCAATAAGTTACCCAATGAATACCTTAATCATAACTTACTCATACATCTCATATTCATGCTAATATCTCTTTTCCTTCACCAATATTACCTTCTTCAGATGTTTGTAACTATCATGATAAGTAAAGTCAAAACTAGTTGACATTAATGACAATATAACAATTGATCTAATGTCTCACATATACCCTAGTATCTTGGTGATCATCTTCACATTCTCCCATTATTCTCTCCAAGTAGTCTTATCAGTTGTAGGTCTAACAATCTCTCCCTTTGGCATTGATGGAAACACAATATGAAATATGCCATAGAATACCACACATCTTAAATGTCTACAAATCAGTCTCTATGTTGTGACTCAATAAGCTCTCCCTTAGCTTATAATTTTAATATGTTTAATTACTACACAACATCTATCTCTCATGTAGCATGTTTTTTGTTAAATGTGTATTCTCTCCCTTTCGATTAGCTTCATTCCTAACTGATATTCATCATCTCTCCCATATTTCATGATCATCTTTCCCTTTGATAAAAATGCCAAAAATAAGCTCTTCAACACCCGAATAAGTATCTTTGTAGTTCCTTTTTAGATTCTTGTACCTTTCATGTACATATGTTATTTGTTTCAGCTTGTCTTCCATCTTCTTCACTACCTCAGGAATACCAAAGTGTGAACATCTTGCATCAACATAATTAGCTCTTTTGATAAAGAATAGGTTGATTTAACCCCATATCACCTTAGAGATTGTTAGACAAGGGATGGACCTACTTCTCAAGTATTCAAATGTATCCTTTGGTAAGGACTTTGTGAATATATCAACAAGTTGCTCTTGTGACTTCACATATTCCAATGCAACATGTTTCTCCCGAACTTGCTCCCTTAAGTAGTGATATTTTATAGATATGTGCTTTGTTTTTGCCTGCATCACTGGATTCTTTGAAATATTAATAGCACTTGTGTTGTCACAATATATTGTCACTAGATCTGTGACTTCTTCATTCATACCTTCCAACAATTTTTTAATCCATGCAATATTAGAACAATTAGTAGTAGAAACAACATATTCAGCTTCAACAATGGATTGAGAAATGCAACTTTGTTTCTTACTTATCCAAATTACTAATCTTTCACCCAAAAAGAATGTTCCACCAGTAGTGTTTTTTCTATCATCAATATTTCTAGCCCAATCAGCATCTGTATACACTTTAAGTTTAAAAGTGCCTTCTTTCTTATACAATAATCCATAGTTCTCAGTTTTCTTTAGATATCTCAAGATTCTTTTCATAATAATTGTGTGTGTGTCTTTAGGATTAGCAGAAAATATAGCTACAATGTCAACATCATGTGCAATATCTAGTCTATTGTGCACAACATACATCAACTTGCCAATCATAGATCTATATAAAGTTTGATTTACCTCTGCTGACTTGTCATCCTTGGTTAGCTTGCATCCGGTTACCATAGATGTACCAACTGGCTTTGAGTCTTCCATACTAAATGTCTTCAAGATTTCTTTAATGTATTTAGACTATGTTATGTAGATACCTTCCTTCTGTTGTTGAATTTTTAAACCAAGAAAGAATTTGATCTCTCCAAACATTGACATTTCAAACTCTTTTCTCATTTTAGCAGTAAAAGATTTACATAAAGTATCATGACCTCCAAATATGATATCATCAACAAAAATTTCAGCAATAAGAATCTTAATCATCAGTTTCACATTTTAAATATAGATTGTTGTTATCACTTGCTCTAACAAATCCAATTCTTATGAGATAAGAATGTAGTCTTTTATACAATGCTCTTGGTGCTTGCTTCAGTCCATAAAGTGCCTTATGCAGCTTAAAAACCATGTTCTTTTGAGTAAGATCAACAAAACCTTTAGGTTGTTCAATGTATACCTCTTCTTCAAGTATCCCATTCAGAAATGCAAATTTAAAATCCATTTGATATACCTTAAATATTTTGTAAGAAACATATGCATAGAATTCTCACTCCTTCAAGTCTAGCAACAGGTGCAAAAGTTTCTCCATAGTCAATTCCTTCTTCTTTTGCATAACCTTTGCAGACTAATCTTGCCTTGTTTTTTGTAACATCTCCATTCTCATTCAATTTATTTTTGAAAATCCATTTGGTGCCAATCACATTTTTATCTTTAGGCCTCGTTACTAATGTCCATGTCTTGTTTTTTTATATTTTCTCAATCTCTTCATTCATTTCTCTAATCCAATCATCATTTTCCAATTCATCCTTAATAGTTCTAGGTTCAATTTCGCTAACCAAACATGTATTGTTCCTTAATTTACTTCTTGTCATCATTCATGCTCCTTTATCTCCAATTATTTGATCCTATGGATGGTGTCTTCTCATGTATTTTACTAGTACAGGTTCGGATCTCTATTCTTCAATGTTTTCTCCACTCGGTGTATGATCATCATTTTCCTTAGTAGCTCTTTGTTGTTTCTCAGTTTGTAAGGATTGTTTCTCAATAGCAGTATTCTGTAGCTCGATGACAGTAGGTTGTTTATCAGGTATAGTGTCAGGATCTTCATTTTCAATGTAAACAACTCTTATGTAGTCTTTTGGTTCCTTCTTTCTTTCTTCATATTTTTTCTCAGCAAACTCAACAACTCTCACATTTGCACTTTCAATCATATTGTTAGTAGTCTTTTTCAAATATTTATAAGCCTTGCTCCTAGTAGAGTAACCTAGAAATATGCCTTCATCACCTTTAGAATCTAATTTTCCATTTCTATCATCTTTTAGAATGTAACATCTACTTCCAAATATTCTGAAATATCTCACATTAGGTGTATAACCAAATCATAGCTCATAAGGTGTCTTGTTTGTCTCTTTCTTCAGTTGTACTCAGGTCAATGTAAAAGAAACAATACTGATAGCTTCTCTCCAGTAAATTTGTCCAACATCTTTTTTAATTATCAATGTTCTAGCTCAATAAACAATTGATCAATTCCTTCTTTCAGTAATCCCATTTTGTTGAGGTGTCCTTGGTGTAGATACCTGTCTCTTTATTCCATGCTCATTACAAAAGTTAGTAAATTTATCAAAAATGAATTCACCTCCTCGGTCGGATCTCAAGAACTTCAGTTTCTTACCAAATTATTTCTCTACTTTTTCTTTGTACCACTTAAATATTTGAAAAGCTTCTGATTTTTCTTTTAAGAACATGACAGACATCATTCTAGAGAAATCATCAACAAAAAAGATAAAATATCTATCTGGATAATAGCTCTGAGTTCTCATTGGACCACATAAGTTAGTATGAACTAAATCCAAAATTGCATTAGATGAATATTGTTTTCTCTTAAAACTAGACTTTGTCATTTTGTCCATTTGACATTGTTTGCACATCACTTGGTCAGGCTTAGAAAGACTTGGTAAACCTTTAACTTTCCTTTTGTTACTGATCTTTACCATGTTGTAAAAATTCACATGACATAATCTTTTGTGCCATAACCAAACATCATCATTCTTAGCCAAAAAACATGAAGTTTCAGCATTATACAAGTAAAATAGGTTACCTCTTGATTGTTCACCAGTATCGATCAGTCTTCCAACATCATCATAGATCTTTACTCTTCTTTTCTCAAATTTAACTTGGTGACCTGTGTTATTCAGTTGTGCTACACTCAACATATTATAGTTAAATCCTTTCACCCAATAAGAATTTTCACATCTGATCTTGTTGTTAAGCAATATAAATCCTTTACCTTTCACTTGACAAGGTGTATCATTTCCCATTTTTACAAATCCTCCATTATAATTCTCAAGATATTCAAAATTATCTTCATCACCATTCATATGATGTGTGCAACCACTATCAATAATCCAAGTATCATTCTTTCTTACTTTAGAAATAAGTGTCTTTTCTACATATCTTTATTCTTCTTCAGAATCTTCCTTCAATGCAACAAACACCACTTCTATATCTTCATCAGTTTCAACCTCAGTATCAATATATTCTTCCACTAGGTAGAATGCATTTTTCCCTTTATCTTTGTAGTCTTGATTCTCTTTGTTTCCATGCTATCGGTTGCCTCTGTGATCTTGGTAATCTCTTCTATCATTCTTTCTTTCACTTGATCTTTCTCTTGTCCTCTCATTAGCATTCATGTCATGACATATTACAGCAATATGACCAACCTATTTACATTTAAAACATATCAAGGGTAGTTTACCTTGGTATTTTCCTTTTGCCTTTGGTAGCCTTGTAGCCATTAATGCTTCAACTTCTTCAAGCTCATCTTCTTCAACTTCAATATCACTTCTATTTCTTATTTGATGTTTACTACTTGATCTTCTAGTATTTAAAGATAACACAAATACAAATTATTCCTTAGGTAAAACACTATTATCAAAGTTGTTAATCTCAAATGCATTCAATCTACTGATCAAACTATCAAGAGAAATATCATTACCAGGAACTGCTCTCATTTCATGTATTGTAGAGACTCTAATAGCATAGGTAGGCAGAAGTGTTCTGAGAATTTTTCTTACCATAGTTTCTTCTTCAATAATTCCACCTGCTCCTTGGATTAAATTCACCACTTCCTTGACTCAGTTGTTGTATTGAGTAATGTTTTCACCTTCTTTCATCTTCGTATCATCAAATTTACCTCTTAAGCTTTTTGTTTTTTTCCCTAAGCACATTTTGATCTCCACCATGGACTAGTGTCAGTTTACCCCACATTTCTTTTGCAGTTGTACAATTCTTAATGTCTTCAAATTCAACATTTGATAGAGAAGAAGCAATCTCAATCATCATTGCATTATGCTCTTGTCTTTCTTTCATCTGCTGACAGTCAGAGGACCAATAGGATTTATGAATTAAAATTCCAAATAGTATAGTGAAGAATCCCCAATGCCTGATAGATACAACTTCATCCTGCTTTGCCATGTTGAGAAATTATCTTTGTTTAGCTTTGGTACCTCTCTCTTATACATCTTTAGATATTTAACTTAATTCCTTCAAACTTCTTCCTTTAAGAACTTGTGTTCTGATACCAATTGTTAGATAACTGAGAGGGGGGGTGAATCAGTTAAGTCCAATTATCATGCAGTCCCAAATTCCTCCATAGATGTGTAAAACCAATTTTAACAAACAAACTAAACAACTCGGTAAACAATAGTCTATGCCTTTATGATTCATTAACTGACTGTCAGATAATGTAAACATATACTGATTAAACCAATTATTGTAATGTGTAAAGTAAAATAACAAAAAACCACATGCATACACATTTAACACTTGATTTTTAACATGGAAACCCTGTTAAGGGAAAAAATAACTAGGACCGATACCCAAAATATTTTCACTCTTCTGAAGTGAGTTGATCAGTTAAGAGCCAACCCTATTAAAAGGTTACAAAACACATTGTAAGGTGTGACCTTGTTAAATTATTTGTCACTAACAGTTCTTTGTGACCATACATTCACTTGGGTCAACAAGAAAATAAGCAACATTCATTGAATGTCATTAAGAAATAACAAAGACGGTTAAGTCTCACTCAGTTAAGAGATTTTGTCTATAGAAATGGTTAGAAAGAAACAATATATGACCTTATTCAAATGCAACTTCACTTGCTCATATTTGGATCTATGCTAAGCTCAATATAATTTTGGTCATAATAATCTCTTCAATTCCTTTCTTCCTCTAACTTTGTTCTGCTCAGTTATCTCCTTTTGTTACTCGGTTAGGTCTACAGAATTAATCAATTCTCACTTCAACCTGTCTGACTAGCTTCACATGTATGCAGTCTTTTTCTCACACAATTACTCTCTTTTAATTTTGTGTCTCCTTATATAGACATGATAAACCATTTTCTTTTCATCCATAGATTTTTCCTCTTAATCTCTATCATTCATTTTGCCTCTTCAACCTTCCTCGGAACTCATGCCTTAAAACATTTTCAATCTTCATCATTTGATCATCCTTGAATTTTGTCATTTGTAGATTTTCTTAACTAACTTTGTCTTTATCCTTGGGATCTTTTAGATTCATCCAGCTCATCATCTCATGTTGACAATCACATGTTCCTCTTTATTTCTCTTGCTTGGTCAATACCATGATGTGTCAATTTATTCCTTCTTGGTTAATACCGTACTCAGTGTACACTACACCTGCTTAGTGTATACTACATCTTCCCAGTGTACACTAAGTTCTTGATATACCGACCAAATTAACTTGTTCATTCTTGATCTTCAATACTTAGCAGAATTGTGTAAGCCAATCAAATCACTATCATACTATCATAGACTCATCAATAAGTTAACCAATGAATACCTTAATCATAACTTACTCATACATCTCATCTTCATGCTAATATCTCCTTTCCTTCACCAACATTACCTTCTTCAGATGTTTGCAGCTATCATGATAAGTAAAGTCAAAACTAGTTGACATCAATGACAATATAACAACTGATCTAATATCTCACATATACCTTAGTAGCTTGGTGATCATCTTCACATTCTCCCATTATTCTCTCCAAGTAGTCTTATTAGTTGTATCTCTAACATTTTCATACCTAACTTTCTACCGAATGCACTATGAATAGTCTTGCTCAAACTATTTCATCCTTGCAATAATAAATTTCTTCCATGACTCAATTAAAATTCAAAATTCTTACATGTGACATTGCTAGTCCTTTGTCCTTAGACATCATTTGTGTCATTATCTATCAATACATGGAAATACCTCACTTGAAGACTTACAACGATAAAGGTGATCCCTCGATTCATGTGAAGACCTTTCAAACATTATGTAGTGATTTTTCTCATGATCATAGATTCATGGATAAACTATTTACTAGAACCTTTCGAGATAAAGCCTTTTAGTTGTATTATTCATTGCCTTATTCCATTAATTCTTTCCAAAAAATTGTTAATTCTTTCTTTCATCAATTACAAAACAATATTGGTCCTAAGATTTCTACGGTTGATTTGATGCATTATAAACACGGTGTTAAAGAAAAAGTGACTGATTTCATTGGTAGATTTAAAAATTTGCATGCTCAGATTTCTTATCATGTGCCTAATATTAATGTGCAATGTATTTCATTTATAATTTACAAAAGGACATTAGAGACAAGATATTGCTTTCTAAATTCTATTCCTTTACTCAATTATGTGTAGTGCTTCATAATTATTAGCTTCAAGTGAGTCTGTAATATCCCCATAGGATATTTGCTACAATTTTTTTTAAATGTACAACAAAAATTTAAACAAACAACTTGCATGCGACTGATTTATTTTAGACCAATAGATTACACTAAAAAAATCATGTAATATCTGACTAAAATAGAGAACTGAATTAAATATGAAAATAAATCTTTATAATCTTATTTTCCATATAGATATAAAATGCATTTATCACAAATCTGCCCAGCTATGAACTTCATCATGAATCCACCAAGAAGTGAATTGGGTTTTTGTCCAACCCAACAAGAAATCATGAAGGTTTATGTCCTTAGGTTTTAGAATTGGAAGCCAAAGCTTCCCATAATTCTCCGAAAGAAAATAATAATCAAGCATAAACCAAACATAATCAAAATGAGCCTCTCCTTTTAAAGCCCATTGCAGTGTATTTTCATTTTCCCTCTTCTTGTCTCTTCATTTCCCTTTCTTTTTTGTATTTTTATTTCCCCTTTTAATTTGGTTTGAAATTTGGGAAATAATTATAAAATGACTTCATTAATTTCCTAACTTCACTATTAAAGTCATTTTAATACTCTGTTAAATAACTAAATTAAATTTTCATTAAAGTTATTATATTTTGACAGCTTAAATTTAATTATTTAATTAATTTTTAATATCCAAATAAAGGGAACATTACAGTCCTCCCTTCCCAGAGATTGCTTGTCCTCAAGCAATCAAAGTCTATATATCAATATCGAGATCCCATATCAACCTCAAAAACATTTTTCCACCAATTTGTTGTGCCACTTTGAAAATAAAAACACTATGCCTTGAGTTGTGAAGCAAATCATCATGATCCATAAGAAATAGAGCACTAATCATGTCAACACCCGGATCCAAACTAATAGGAGTAGAAATAGATGCCTATCATTATACAATCTTTATGTATTGAATTCATTTGAATAAGCAGTCTACCCAAAAGATACCAAAAGCAACTCCAATATGTTCATAGATCTTCTCATTAAGCCAAAAAAAGTTGCTACTATGACTTATGGTAGCAATAAGAATGATGTTGAAGGTGTCATTGCACCCATGTATAGGGAATACTTTCATCTCATGTAAAATATCTAACACACAATTATGTCTCCACAAACTCCCATGCAGGTCACTAGCTATTGTAGGCCATGCCAAATCTGAAAGTGCAATGGAAGCCCACATATGACAACCACTAACAAGTGAATTATTTATGAAGATAAGATCAAAAAACAATAAATTAATGATTTCCATCTTATATGACATTGGAAATGAAATGTAGATGATTTCATTACCTGTGGAAAACAACTCTCAAGTGTTTGGTTCGCTACATGTGTCATCAAAAAAATCTACTTTTCCAATGAATTGATCACCATCAAATGAAAATTTATAACTATTAAAACCCTTCTTATCATCATCCTGGTGTGAAAAAAATGTTACCTCATGATGATGAAGAGAAATATGACTGTTTTTACAAAAATCAGAATTTCTACCATACTTTTGTATCATGTCTTCAACTCTTCGAAGCACCTCTTATGTAAACAATTTATGGCCCATACTTGCACTTTGGGTACCAACACTTTTCGACCCCTCTTCATTAGATTTCCCATGTGTAAATATTGTGAGATCATGTGAATGAAAAGTGAACTGCTACTCCAAATCAGAATTTTGGGCTCCTCATCTATCACAAAATATTGACTTTTCACATGTCCTTATCAAGTGGTCAAAGGTGGTGGTGTCTTGGATGATTCTTCTCCAAACAATGTCACAAGGCTAAAAGGTGCTTCTTTGTGCAATTATTCAACATAATGGATGTCCCTAGTATGTAAACTGTTGGAATCATTATCTCCCACTTCTTCCTTTAAGAGTTTGTCAATCCCCTCTACAATTTGTTTGATCTCCATCTCCCTTGTACAAACTACTTGATCTTTGGTTGTAGGTAAAAAACATTTGATAGAAAGATGCCTATCCATTAACAGTTGCAAGTAGTCTAATTTCATTATTTCAAATGCTTCTTTGATGGTTTTCAATTGAGTACTAGTAATACTTGCACAACCCTCTCCTCTGAGACCAATAATCTATCCTTCAAATCTTGCAATGCTAAGGGCTTATGTTCAAATTTATTTAGGGTACATGAGTTGTCACACTTTTCATTTTCTAATTTGACCTCAACTATGAGAACATTATCTCCATCACACTTTTTTCTCTCTCTAGAAGATGCATGCACTCTTTATGTAGCACCAATGGGACAACATTATGATCATATATGGATTCATCAAAGAAGTTTCTCTCTTCACGTATTCTATCAATAAAAATATGCAAATCACCAATAAAGTGTTTTGAATGCTCCTCACCTCTATAAATTGTTCTTTCCTCTAAATTATCAACCTTATCTAATTTGAAACCATTATCCTTTGTGATTTCATCATGCCCAGTAAGAGATGCATTCAAAGATGTTGTTTTGAATTTCTCCTCATGAGTCATGGAACTTTTTTCATCTAAAAATTTTCCCTCATCCCCAATTGGTTGAAAAATACCTTCTTCCTTATTAATTCCACAAATGTGATCAAGTTTCTATGCCTTATAGCATGTGAAAGAAATCCACTCTTTCCTCATTTGGTTCTTACTTTTTTTTGGAAGATACTGCAACCTATTGACCCATTGAGATTAGTTCATCTTCAATCGTCTATTCCTTGAACCTTTCAATCCTCTGCTCAATCAACACTTTTGAGAGTTCATGTCCAAATGACCAACAATTTTGATTGTAACTACTTTCATGTCACATATTCCTCATCTAAGATTAAAGACATAATAGTTTTCACACAAGCCATCACATTGTTTGTATGATGCTTCGTGATTTCAGTTAAGAAGCATTGAAAATTTTGAAGAATCCCTTTTTCACACTTGAGATCCAACATAATGATAAATGATATGTTTCTTGCCATAATTTCTAAAATCTTAAACCTTTTAACAAAAGTAGGGGCTTTGACATCATGTAACCCATGTAGGCTCTCCATAATTAGTTGTGGGACCTTATTCAATATGTCATCCTTATAGAGTGTTATAGGATTTTTTATCCTTATGATATCACTATGACTAGAAGTAATTGCAAGTCCCACCTCTTCACATGAATGTTCTAATAATCTGTGTTGGACCAAACCAAGCATTTGGGGCTAAAAAGCCCAATTCAAAAGCCTCTTACCTGATTGGTCTACTTTGGACAAATATGTATCTAATTCTTCTAACTTAGAGACAAGTACACCATCAAAAAAATTTGAGGACTCCAATTGTAATCCAATTAGATAGAGCCAATTCTCTATTTCCTTCTCTTCTTACAAGTCCCTTATTTGTTCACCATTAAATGTGTCATTAAGTTATTTTGAGAAACTTTTCTGATTTTCCATTGTCTTCATTTTGCCAAGACCTACCCTATTTGTCACTGAATTTTGAACTCTTCTCCTTCAACACATAGCTAGTGATTTGATCAAAATTTTCCCCAAATTTTTAAGCTACTTCCACCAATTTAGCTAGATAAGCATTTTAAAAAACAATTTGCAAGAATATATATTTGACATGGTCTATTTTAATTTGAGGCGTAATGTTGCTAAGGTGAAAGCTTTCAAATATGAACATCATGCATGTAGTGTCTTATACATTGATTCTCATTTGATTTTTCAAATTCAAATTCATTAAACATACATTGATATGAAATGAATACCTTTAATTCAACCATAAAAATGAAAACTTCAAGAGTACCTTAAATAGATTATTTTATGGTTATCTACAGAACTAAAAACAACCATTGTTTGCATTTAGAATAAGATAGAAGTCTTCAAACATTTGAAGTAGACTTAACTTCCATGAAGTCTTCCTTAACAACATATTAATGTATCTTTTCTCAAATAAAAATTTTACCAAATTCCTTCAAGTAGAAGTGAACAACTCGGAACAAGACAACTTCACATCATACCTTCACTCTTCTTATATATTTCAATCTGCAACTTACATAGAGTGGGACTCCTACCTTCAGCTATTGGACTTGTAAGTTTGAAACAACTGATGTAAAAAGTGTATTTTTTGACTAGAAATTAGTTTCTACAGAATGCCTAAGATTTTTGTAAGTCTTCGAATAAAAACGTCAACATTTCATATGATTTTTTGAAAGTACATCCACTTTCTCCTATAATGTTATTTTTTAATACTCCAACGTTGACAAGTACCCAAGAATAATCACTACCCAATCCACATTTAATGGAAAATTTTATTAATATCCAAATGCTCAGTTTGGGTTCCAACCATCAATGAATAATTTGGAAATTGTTTCAAGGCTCCCAACACCTGAGGAAACTTGCAATGAACATCCATACTCATCTCAGTTCTTTGAAAAATTGGTTTTTAGTGGAGGACCAAAACACCATCCTGATTCACTTGTAGTCAAAACTAGGCGTAGTTACCCAACAAGTTACTAGACAAAAAAATAGCTTAAATCAACCCTTAGTGAGGTTGGTTATACAATCCTCAATTTGTATTCCCCAGCAGAAGGCCACTAGTTCATTGCATCCATTGATTGGGTTTGTTCGATGTCATTAAAATATAAACCTTTGATTTAAATTTACCAATGGAGCCAAATAATAAAAGGTTCCCACACATATTTTATGGATGCACAATAGTCCTAGGAACAAGCAAATTCACTCCTTATAAAGTTTTTAGACTTCCAAATTAATGTATTTTTTATAACTCTTTCAAATATTTGGAATGTGAAGAGTTTTCCCATGTCAAGAAATAATATAAGCCATCCAAGATTACTAATTCCTTCTTTAGGAAACTTGATTTATTTTACCAAAACAATAGTCATTGTTAATAATACTTTAAAATATTTTCAAAGACTCCACTACCATATTAATGACAATATGTAACTATATTCTGGAGATAGAAATTTGGTGTGATGAACACAATTTTCCTTCCCTTTCAATAATATATAAGCTTGGTATAATGTGGCTTCTCCAATTAATTCCCAACAAATATTAATCATCCAATACTCATCTGACCCACAAATATTATGTGCTCAGATAACACATACTTTGTAAGCTAACAACAAATAATGAATGTTTAGCTCTTCTTTTATATTAGACTCTTATTTATTCTATAGATCCTCTATATTAATCAAAGCCACAATATTAACCAATATTAAAGAACCCCAAATATGCATCAATTTCTAATATTATTCAATAAATATATATATAGCATTAATCTCAAAATCAAATACAATCCCATGTATACACCTAAAAATGGTCAAACTAAATTGAAATGAGAAATCAAGGATAAAATAATAAATTAATTGAAATCAAAGCCAAAAGGAGTAATTAAATAAAAAAGAGAAAATAATGATGCAATTGATTTTAATCGATAAATTGTATAGTTAAATTAAATCAAATTCAACCCATTCAAGGGTACACATGGCTAAGATAAATCAATTAATAATTCATATTTTTCTCACCTACCACATATGGGCAAAATCAAAATCAACCAATGAGAATGAAGGAATGAGTTCACACAGATCAAAGCCAAATCAATTCTCCACCACTCATCTTGGAGATGCATCTTGATCGTTCATTTTGTCTCTTTGTTCCAACCTTTGAGAGCAAAATATTTACTTTTTCCCAACATTTGAAACATTAACCTGACTCAAACTTAATCATGATTAATCTTACTCTACTCCTAAGCCTTGGAAAAATTCATAAATAGAGGGCAAAATCAGGAGAAAAGGATCCACTCTCATTAGTTGTTACTTGCATCTATATTATAGGTATTTAATTGTGAATTTTTAGCATATTTGAGCATATTTTAGTATAATTTGAGTTAGAATGGCATAATTCATCTAGCATAGATCATTAATTCTCATTCTAGAGCTGTCTCTAATGAATGCTAATCTGAGAGTATTTCTTTATCTTTTCTAGTTAGAGATCCATAGGATGTTTGTTGTCATTATTTCAATTCAATTGCTTTAAAATTGTTATATTTTCCATAATTGAGTTGATATTTTGATGAAATAATCCTATGAAGGTATTTTACATACACAAAATGGCGCCCACCTTGGGGCCTTGGCCTCAATTTTTAGAAATTTGTTAAATATTTGTATATTCATGCTTTTGTTTTGCAGATTTTGATCTTTTGCGGCTACAACAATGTGTTTAATAGGAGAAATAACACATATACAATGAAGTTTGATGCCTTTACACAGAGAGATAGTGCATGTACAACAAATTTTAACACCTTTGCACAAAGTTTCGATGCATTCGCAATTTTTTTTGTCTTTTGTCTACATTTCTTTCAGCGCATAACACATACCTTTGTGACGCATTTATGAATCTATTTTAGCACATATAAATTTTTAGTCATTTTAATAACGCTTAGCAATAATAGAATATCATGTTTAATAATTTATGTAGTGTGTTGTAACAAAAACAACAACGCATATGTGAGTTTCTGTAGCACTTAGCTTTGTTATTTTTAAAAGTTTAAATTATGTCAATTTAATGATTTTAACTCTTTGGTTTTCTGATGACAGGTCATTAAAAAGTTCAAAAACTAGAATTGAGAGCTCAAAAAAAGGAGAGAAGCAAAAAGACAATTGAAGAAGGAAAACCGAACTCATTTGAAAAACATTTTGGAGGATTAAAAACAAGAAGTGGAAGCAAATGAAAGGTCCTTAACGATAATCTAAGCTTATAAAGATAATTACATATCTCTCAATTGGATCTTTACTCCTTGAAATGACAAAATTTTGATCACTTTGGAAAAAGGAAATTTAATTATTTTTATTTTCTTTGTGTTTTCCTTGCTTGTGTTGAACTAACATTTGTGAAGGAGGATGTGTAGGAGATGGAACGATCACCACTAGGTGAGTAAAAATGCAAAAATAATGAAATAAAAAATGTGCCTAGCCTTTGCTAGCTTCCAAGACGTATACCTAACACCTTATGTTTTTTCTTAAATTGTGACCTTTCAATTCAAAATATAGCCTAATTAAGATCAAGATTTGAATCTTAAGCGAGGCATTAGGGATATGCTCTTCACTTTTATAGTCAATCAAACTCCTAGAAGTGCTAAGATTGAGAGGAAAAATAAGATAAAGGAAAAAAAGAAAAAACATAAAATAAGTCTCATTGTTTGTGAAAGAAAGCATTAGGCGTAGGCTCTTTACTTTTATAGTGAATCAGAATGCCAAACATGCTCGAATTCCATTAGATTAAAAGGTTTGGGAAAGAACATTGTTAATTATGTTTGGAAGTGATAAGGTAGTAGGGATATGCTCTTCACCTTTTTGGTGAATTAAACTCCTAGACGTACTTGATCATTTCATTTCATTTCTCTCATTAAACATATTAGAGCTTTAGTGGGCCTAGCTCCCAAGAACATGCCTTAACGAGGTCGGTGAGAGGGATGTCCAAAAGTAGGAACTAGGTGAAGCCAACCTATTCCATCCACTATAAATAAAGACCTCAATCAAGTTGAAAAGCTTAGAGGGAAAAAATATCAAATGCCTGGACTTGTAGGGCTATATGCCTCAATCACGCGTGCACGACTACATATTCCTTGTACCATTCATTTGATATTTTTGTATGATAATCCGAACTAAAATTCCAAATTAATCTATAAATCCCTACCTTTAGAGCCATGTTAAACACCAAATTTGACCTTAGATAGATTGCATGAAGTGGCTTATTGTGAAATACTCATGTAGACATTCTCAAAACATGAACTTTTTTTGTTTAGATGTTAGGGGTAAAGATAAGTATTTTTGAGCTTTTTGTGGTTGATGATACATGTTACAAGAAGGAAAAATTCATTAAAATTTTATAAACCATTAAAAAAATTCCTAATTCAAAAAGAGAGATCATCAGAGGTGAATAAATTCTATCCACCCAACTTTTGTTAATGTCGGTTTTCACTAGATCCCATCGCTTAAAGATATATTTTCAAGAATAAGAAACGTGCATTAGACAAGAGATTCCATATGAAGATGAAACTTTCCAATCTCCATTTGATGAAGAAAAAGAACAAGAGGATATAATTCCTAATCTATTTAAATAAAGAAGTAATCCTATGGCTGGAAATAATGATTGTTATGACCATAACCAAGATCAAAAGGGTTAATGAAGAAGAAACCAAAGAAATGGTTAATGAGGCAGACCAAGATCCCTTATTCCTCAGAGTTATGTATAAAAATTTAGAAAGGGATAAAGAAAGACACTTTCTAAACTTAGCTCAATTAAGAGTTAATATTCCTCATGACTATAACACATCAACCTTGAAGAAGGATGAGGAAGAAGATAATCCATTAGGGGCTATGAACAAACAACTCAAATTATTTCAAGCCCAAATTGATTGCATGAAGAAGGTAGTGGGTCCTAAACCATTTTCAATTAAATCCATATGTCCTTTTCCTTTCGATAAAAACTTGATCATGGTACCTTTTCCTCCAAATGTTGTCTTTCCAAGATATGACAAATACATGGGTAAATCAGACCCATAAGACCATTTAAGAGAATTTTTTTTCCCTAAGCATTGAATTCATGCATGATACAATGTACATAATGAGATTATTTCCAAGAAGCCTTGGAGGGAAATTTATGGAATGGTTTTCAAAACTACCGCTAGGTATAAAAAGATTTGAAGAATTGGCCTCCAAATTCGTAACTCATTATTCGTACACCATTGAACACAAAATCACCATGTTGAATCTATGTGATACCAAAAAAAAAGATGGTGAACCTTTTCTAAGCTTCCTCCAAAGATGGAGAATAGTTTTTGCTCGATACCCAAGAAGTATACCCGAGAAAGAAAAGATGGAAATTTTCATAAATAATTTAAAGATGGAAATGAATTATTGATTGCAACTTCAATGTCCCCCTACCTTTGAGAAGATTATTGAAAATAGGATCAAAATTGAATAAGTGTTAGTAAGGAAAGGATAAATAAAGCTCTTCAAAGAAAACAAAGGTTTTTCTAACACTAATAATAATTTTAACAACAACGGGGGTAGTAATAACAACAATGAAAAGCCTAGGTTTTGGCTAAAGAATACCAACAAGAACCTTGTGAATGATGGGGTTGTGGAAGATAACAAACTTAAAGCTACTCCCTTTAATTTATCAAGTGGATCTAATCAAACCAACAATGTTAATCAAACATCCAAGATCCATTTTAATAATAATAGCAATAACTCTTTCAATAATCAAGGAACTAATAAACGAAGAACTTTCTTTAACACAAAACAACAAAGGAAGTTCACACCCTTGGGAGAACCTTTGGAGAATAAATTAAGGACTCTCATTACTAATAAAATCATCACTTTACCAGAGTCAAGATCCTATGAACCACAAGTCAAATCGTCATGGTGGAATGATGCCCATCATTGTGAATATCATAGAAACAAAGGGCATATGAAAAATTAGTGCACGAGACTCAAACATGTGATTCAAGGCTTAATAGATGATGGTACAATAAAATTGGATGGTCCCTAAAATAATGAAGATCATATGGCTTTCAAGACTCCTTTCGTGAATTATGAGAAAGGTGAAACATCTAATTCAAATCAAAACAATAAAAGAGGAAATGATAAAGTCAAATTTTCCCATACTTATGACAATACCATTAATTTTTTATCGAGGTATGGAAATACCATTAATGTCATAGTGGTGAAAGAGAAACAACAAGAAAAAACCTCTAATGTTGTGACTAGGAGGTAAGTGTCAAAAATCACCTTTGAAAGGGACTACCCCTAAAATAATTTTACCAAGTCAAGAATCATCATCTTCAAAACAATATAATCTTGTGGACCAACTCCAAATAACATCGACACAAATATCAATCTTTGAGTTGTTGAGGACTTTCACCAATCCACAAAGAAATCTTGGAAAAATCTCTTGTTGAGACTATCGTTCCAAAGAACTTGGATATTGAAAAATATCATAACATGGTTGGACACCTCATTGAACCACATTTTATATCTTTTTTTGAGTAAGATGATATGTCTTTTAATCATCCTCAAAACCTTTAATTACATATAGAAGTCTTGATAAACAAGCACCTCGTCAAAAGAGTCCTTATTCATGGAGGGACTGACCTAAATATTTGTACCTTGAGTCTTGTAAAAGCTTTGGGATATTCCAAAGAAGCCATTGATCCTAAAAGAAAAATTATTATCAAAGATTATGATGAAGAATAAATATCTTCAAAAGGAATAGTGGTTCTTCCCATTCGAGTTGGTCCTATCCAAAAAGAAATAGTTTTCCAAGTGCTTGATCTAAAATTGACATATAATATGTTGTTAGGGAGACCATGGATACATGAAATGCAAGTGGTACCTTCCATGTATCATCAATGTTTAAAGTTTCCTTATATGGGCCAAGAAATCATGGTGAGTAGGGATTTGAACCATTCCGGTATTGAAATAATATTAAACCCTTGAATGACTCATTGGTTCCCTATAATAGTGAATGTACTACATCAAGGAAATCAAAAGAAATAATTCAAGGTCAAAGTTCAAATGATAACTCTCTAGCAAGAGGAAAAATAAATATGGAAGAATAAGGTATCCTTGGTAGTTCAAATCAAGAGAAAACTAACTTATCTACATCGACTAAAGGAAAAGAGAAAGTTATTTGGATAGATTCCATGGAAAAAGAAGAAAAAATAATAATTAAAATGTCTCACACCAAGAAGAGGACAATTAAAAATCTTCTCAAATTAAAACCAAATAAACAAACTATCAAAGGATGGATTCAATGATGATTTTTTTTTTGAAAAACAATGCAAAATCAAGCAAATAGGTGTGGGGGAATATTCCTTATCAATGTTGGATTTACCTCTTTCCCCTAGATCTCATGGCAAAATATCTAGTTCCAATCTTCCTCAAAAGTAAAATGAATATTTTGTATGAGCTAGTACTTCTTCACCAATAGAATAAGATGATAATGAGATCCTAAAATGGCTTTATACACATGAAGAAACATCAAGGTCAAATCAAATTTCAAATGAAGAAAAGGTTCAAAATATTAGCATCCCAACACACCAATATGGAAAGGGATATGAAATCATGCAAAATATGGGGTACAAAGGAAAAGGACCCTTGGGAATAAAAAATGAAGGTTTTGTGGAACCCATAGAAATGACTCGGAGAGATAGTAAATAAAAATTAGGGCTAGGCTACCTTGAGCAAGGATATACTAAAAAGAATCATTCATAATTTTATGAATATATTTTACAATTAGATTCCCAAAGTGATGAGGATTATAATGAATGGGAATGGGATTCTTTATCCTAAGGATCTTTTCAAGACAAAGAGGTGGATGTTATTCATACCTATGCTCCTATATCTAATTCAGGTAGAAGACAAGATTCAAATAAAGATTTGAGCTCAATTCAAGCTTCAAGCTCAAATCAAGGGTTGGATTCTAATCAAGACCCTAGTTCAAGACAAGAAACAAAAAGGTCTCAATGGATAGGGGAACCTTATGTGCCTTCATGGTTACCAAGAGTAGGAGAATCTAGTGTTAGGTTTAACCCACACAACTTTTATCCTCAAGAAACCCAAGAGGACTCGAGTGAGGATAATTTGGATCCAAGTTCTATGGAGCACCTTGAAAATAACATATCATAGATTTAAGTGATACAATGTATGAACTCTCAAACAAATTCATGTCCTTGAATCCTATAAATTTGATCCTATCCAATGATACCTTATCCCTTATATACCCAGAACTAATTGATTTGGATTCTGTTGAGCCAAATGACATACCCACATTTCTAAATGATAATTTCTTGGCCCTATACCTAAATGCAATTGAACCCTCTTCTACCAATGAAATCTATCAAGGATAAATAATGGTGGAAATTTTTCAATCTCTTAGTCATGAAATAAAGGAAAAGAATAAAGAAAAAATAAAAAGGTCCACTGGTGAAAACCATAATATGGTAGTAGTAGATCATGAAAAAGTAAAAATAAAAGACATTTTTGAAGGTGAAAACCCAATTGTGGCACCTAAGAAAGAGAGATTGTACACTTTACTCAAGAATTATTAGGAAAGATAATATATTTTGATTGAACCCACATAAAAAGTCAACATTGGTATACAATCAAAGCCTAAAATTATACACCTTGCAGCTTCATTATCAAAAGAAGAAAAGAATTTATTGAGTTTTTCAAAGAAAGACAAGTGAATTTTTCTTGGTCTTATGATGACATGCCAAGATTAGATCCAAATCTCATTATTCACCATTTGAACATCAAGCCAGGAGTCAAACCAGTCAAGTAGAAATTAAGGAAAATGCATCCACATATTGCATTTCTAGTTAAAGTTGACTTGGAAAAGCTATTGAAGGTTGGTTTTATTAGAGCCATTGATTATGCCGAGTGGATCTCCAACATTGTACCACTTTCAAATCTTGATAAATCAATCAGAGTATGCACTAACTTTAGGGATCTCAATCTAGCATGCCCTAAAGATGATTTTCCACTACCAAGCATCAAAGCAATAATAGATTTGACGACAGGTCATTCTATGTTTTCTCTCACAAATGGGTTTAGTGGATATAATCAAATCAAGATTTCTCCCAAAGATCAAGACAAGACAACTTTTGTGTGTGTATGGGGACCATTTTATTGGAATGTGATGCCCTTCAACCTAAAAATGTTGGAGCAACCTATCAAAGAGCTATGACTACCATATTCCATGACATGATGCACAAATTCCTAGAAGACTATGTCGATGAAATATTAGCTAAATATCATTCAAGAGAAGAACACTTGCCAATTCTAGAAAGTATTTTTACAAGGCTTGAACAATTTAAAGTAAGATTAAATCCTAAAAGTGTGCATTTGGGGTACAATCTGGCAAGTTACTTGGATACATAGTGTTAGCAAAACTTATTGAGATATACCCTACAAAAGTTAAAGAAATAATGGAAATGGGGGCACCAAGAAGCATAATCCAAATGAGACCCCTTCAAGGACGGTTAAAATCCATAAGAATATGTATTTCTTAATTAGCCAAAAAATGTCATTCATTTACTCAACTCCTTCACAAGGACGTAGTATTCAAGTGGGATGATCAATTTTAAGAAGCCTTTTCATTTATCAAGAAGTATATTATGAATCTGCCTATATTGATGCCATCACTAAGAGGCAAGCCTTTACTATTATATATTTCAGCAACAGAGAATTCCTTAGGTACATTACTAGCTCAAGAAGATGAAAATGGCAAGGAAAAGACTATCTACTATATTAGCAAGCCCTTGGTCAAATATGATTTGAAATATAGCTTCATTAAAAGAGCATGCTTGGTGGTATTTTTTGCTTCACAAAAACTATGACATTATATGTTGGCACACAAGATCTGAATCATAGCTAAGAATGACCCTTTGAAGCATGTATTGAGCAAAACAGCCCTAACAGGAAGATTGGCAAAGTGGGTCATGGTGTTGAGTGAATTCAACATTGAATATGTGGATAGGAAAGTAATAAAATGCCAAGTTATAGCAGACCAATTGGCAAAAGAACCTTTTATGGATGAAAATCCTATTTAAGTAGAATTCTTGGATGCAAAAATTATAACTATTGAAGCCAAGATATGGAAACTCTATTTTGATGGTTCATATACACAACATGCTTCAGGAGTAGGTATTTTATTAATCACACCTCAAGGCTCTTCTATTCCAAAATCTTACAAACTTATCTTTCTATGTACCAATAACATTGGCGAGTAAGAAGTACTTGTCATAGGCACGAAAATGGCTCTAGAATAGAAAGTAAAAAAAAATTATAGGTATATGATGATTCACGACTTGTAATTAATCAAATCAATGATAAATACCAAACAAGAGATGACAAGTTGATGCATTATAAAAGGATGGTATATGATTTGAAGAAGTAATTTATTTTGATAACATTTGAACAAATATCAAGAGAGAAAAATAAAGCAGTGGATGTCATGGAAACACTAGCTTCTCTACTAAAAATGTCAGATCAAAGTGCACGATATGAGTTCTTGGTATAAGAGTTGGAAAAACTTGCATTTGACCTTCCTGATTCCTAAATTATTTTCCTATTAATCATACATGACTCTCCTTAGTATAGACCTATTTACACCTACTAAAAAGACCAAATCTTTCCTTTGGATCAAACTAGAAATGAAAGAAGAAAATTTATAAGACAAGCTTCCCGCTATACCCTTGTTTCAGATACATTGTATCGTAAGAGTCTTGATGGAATGCTTCTTAGGTGTCTAGAGGATAAGGAATCTGAAATATCCTTAAAAGATGTCCATGAGGGAATTTTTGGATCAAATTTGAGTGGTTTAACCTTAGCTAAGAAACTTATTAGAATGGGATATTATTGGCCAACCATGGAAAATGATGTGTGTCATTTTGTTAAAATTTACCAAAAATGCCAATACCATGGTCATTTGATTCATGTGTCGGCACAATAATTACACCCAATGACCACACCTTGGCCCTTTTATCAATGGGAGTTATATTTAATTGGGATGATTTATCCACCATCATCCAATGGTCATAAATTCATAATCACAACAACATAATACTTCACTAAATGGGTAGAAGTTGTGCCTTTATCTATTGCAACGGGAAAACATATTGCAATTTTCATTTTGAATCAAATAATTTGTAGATATGGTATTCCTCATGCTATAATAATATACAATGTAAAATATTTCAAGAACAAGGATATTAAAGAATTGAGTGATCAGTTTCACATCAATCATCATTGATCCTCCATTTACTATCATCAAGGAAATGGGTAGGCATAAACAACAAACAAAAATATCCTTAAGATCTTAAAAAGAATAGTGGATAACTCAGGAAGAGATTGGCATATACATTTGAATCCATCATTATGGGAATATCACACAAGTGTAAGAACACCAATTGGAGCCACACCCTTCTCACTAGTCTATGGGGTAGAAGTAGTATTACCCTTGGAAGTTGAGATCCCATCTTTGCAAATTTCATTGCATGGATTGTTAACAAACAAGGATTATAGAGTGGAAAGACTCCAAGAACTAGATTTACTTGATGAAAGTAAAAAACAAGCATATAAACATCTTAAGGTGTGTCAAAATAGGATGTCAAGGAATTATAACAAAAATATCAAGCCAAGAGAATTTCAAGTGGGTGATCTAGAGTTAAGAGAGAATCCAAAGAACCAAACATAAAGAGAAAAAAGGGAAAATGGGAAGAAAATTAGCTAGGACCATTCGTTATCACATCTTCCTTCAAGACAATGACTTCTAAGTTAGCCGATTGTGATGGGGAAGAGTTGTAAGAGCCTATCAATAGGATACATCTAAAAAGGTTTTATACTTAAATCATTTGGAAAGAGTATCATAATATTAGATGAGATAGAATCAACCTTGTACAACAAAAATTGACCATGAAGAAATTCAAAAATATTGAGAAATTGATCCTGAAAAGATAAAAAAATAAAAAAAGTAGAAATAAAAAATAGTGAAAAGAGTTCCCGAAGAGATAAAAAATAGTAAAAATAGTTCCTGAAAAAATAAAAAATAGTGAAAAAGAGTTCCTAGAGAAAATAAAAAATAGTGGAAAATTAATCATGAAGAAAGAAAAAAAACATTCAAATATGAATCCTAAAAAAATAGTTATCTGGGTGAAAACCTGGCAAACAGGCACCTTGGTAATAAAAAAAAAGAAAAAGAGAGAAAAAGTGCCTTGGTGAAAACCTAGCAATAGGCGCCTTGGTAGAAAAAAAGGCAAATAAAAGAGGAAAAGAGAAATAAACTCAAGTGGTGAAAAACAAGTAAACAGGTTCCATTAACCTTTAACTCAAGTCTAGTCACATCATCCATCTACATTTCTTTTCCATTCTTGTATATACTTGCATTAGCCATCATTTGTATGTATTGCATAATAAATTTCCAGAGCTACATTTGTAAATATCCAAGGCTTTCATCATGGTTTGGAAAATTGTCTAAGTCCAACATCACTATGGAATCAAACTGGGGGCATTTATCCTAAATCAAAGAGGTTCATCAAATAGACACCAATTGACACAAATCGATGCATCAAACCACAAATTTGACATTAGAACTTTTGATTCATATCAACTCCTGATTCAAATGCATTTGATCTCAAAATGATTGACACTTTTATCCTTGATTTACACATTGCCTTATCTTTATCGGGATTTAAAAGATAAAAAAAAAGATTGAAATGGATGGAGTTATACTTGAAATATGGATTTGAAAACTATGGAAAAATGTTCAAAGTGTTACTTAATTGTGGATTCATGTCTTTTTACCAAATCGATGAAGTCTTTTGACTAGAGGAGCGATGATAAAAACATGATAATTTTCTTGATTTTTGCATGACTGCCTTAAGGTTGATGCTTCAAAGTATGTAACATTTGTCTAATGACATGATCATCAAAGAATCATCAAGGACATGGACATATGGAGAGAATCATATCTTTGTCTTTTTACGCAACAAGATACCTTGGCCATTTTGATCTTTCATATCTTAATGCCAAAATCCACTTGCAAAATTTAATCCCATGAAAGCGTTATTCATACCATCATGGTTGAAAATTAAACTAGTGAGGTTGTATGAATTCCATGCACATAATCTGAAAGGAAAGCAATATTCAGACCATCATGGTTGAACCAGTGATGATTGTACTAATTTTAGGTTTCAAAATCTCAATAATGAAAAGAAGCATCATTTTTATTGAAAGATACAACTAGTTGCTTTCATATAGATTAAACTTGCATGTGGTTTGCATATGGATTTTTCTAAAAATAAAAAGGGGTAGATTCAAGTACAATAAAAAATCACCATGGGTTCTTTACTTGATCTAATATGTTGGACCAAATAAAAAACATAGGAGTGCATACTTTAGTTACATGTTAAGTTATATTTTAATTATTTATATAGTTTTCATTATTTATTAATCATTAAATTACATTCATTTAGCTCACTCATTAAGTGTATAATTAATCATTGCATTGCATATCATTTATATTAATTACGTTGCATAGCATTGTAATATTTCATGGCATTAGTAGCATGACATTTCAACATAAATAAATCATAAAATGCATTCATTCCGTATAGAATCACATCATAAATTTAATCATTAGAAGCATATATAATCATATTGGAACACATGTAAATATCATATAACTACATCATTAATCATTAATTATTAATAAGTAAACATAAATTGAACCATTAAATGCTTTTCATTAACATTTTGCATCCATCTAAGCTATGTCATATATAAGACATACATCCAAAGCATGTGAGATAAATGCATTCATAACATTTTGCATCAGAAAAAAAAACAAGCATATAGATAGGACATGTAGAGTTGCATATATATAATCAAAAAAATAAAAAATTCCAACATATAATGACATCATAAAAGAGAATATTCTATTAAAAAGAGAGTGTCCATCAAATAATATCAAATGTCCATAAGGTACATCAACAAAAGTCTTGATCAAAGTGATACATATAATACAATGGTGGAAAAAGCAATGATCTCAACTGGTGCCACTTGCATCTATGCCATATGGTCCACCTGTACCTGTCCTATCTATATTTGTTCATGCACCTCTACTAGAACTAGGATGTGAACCATGTTGGGGCATAGTATCCATGAACATCTGCATCATAATACTAAATTGATCTATCTGACTCCTAATTTGAGCCATGCTAGCCTGTAAAGCCCTAACATCATGATCAAGTGTATCTGGTGCCTGTGAAACTAGTACTACATATGCTAGTGGAATAGGAACTAAGGCAACTTGTATGACCTATGGAGCAGGTACCTGAGGAATTGGTATCTGTCTAGGTAATCTAGGTCTTTTTCGATCCCAATCTACAATCTTGATTTGAGGAATAGTTCTCCCAACTCCTCCACCCCTTGTCCCAAATCCTCCACCCCTCATCCTCACTCTCCCAACTCTTCCACCTTGTACTCTAGCACTGCCACCTCTTAGGGGACCACAAGCTAAAGCCTGACCACCTATCATCGGTACTCTCCTCAATCGCCCACCTCTCCCATCATAATCATCAGCATCATCTGATCTATCATCAATGTCAAGGATAGGCTCTGTAGGATCTTTGAAATATGGGAAGGGATGCAGTGTAAACCACTAAGCATAATCATTTGTCATGCTAGCATCAAAAATGTGATATCTCATATTTCATGCTAAGTGTGATAAGCAATAATATCATCATGAGAAATGTGATAATCTATCTAAGGACCTAACATAGATCTCTCTGCCTGTACTTGCGTTTATAGTGTCGAATTGTTAGAAATGAAAAAGAAATATGTAAAAATAAGCAATACCAGGAAAGAATCTAAGTGAGTGAATGCATGAAAAAATATTACCATAAGCAAGGAGAGAGAAAGATTCATGATCCAACACAATGAGGCAAGATATTTGAAAGGGGAAAGCAAAGAAAACCCCTTGTGACATTATGAATGAGGCCATAGCCTAAAATGAGAGAAAGAGAAAAAGAGCAATATGCTCATTACAATAACTTTTCCATTAGAAATGAGAGAGAGGAGCATCTCTTAAATAGAGATGAGAGAGAGGAGTTAGAATGTAACTCCCAAGTCTATGAATGCCACCATTCATAAGTGTGTGTGGGCCAAGTGTGAGATTCCTCTTAAGGAGGAATAAACTAAATTACAAATTACAATAAATATTTGTCCTCACATATTCCACTAGAGGACAAAATAAGATGTAGTGGAAAAAGGACAAAAAAGAAATATATTAGGATACCTTGGCTTATACCCTAATATATTATAACAATAAAGAAAGGAGGTCTAACCTTGGTTTATAAACACACCAAGGAAAGATTACAACTTCTAACGAATCCTATGGCATGCCATGTACTCGGCCAAACTATCAGAGGAAAATGTGAAATAAAAACCTCTCAATCACCAAAGGAGTCTTCTCAATAGTCCATTGAGGCATACACATAAATAGAAGCTTTGAATTATCCTATCTTTAGGGCTCACATCCAAGGTATGGTCACCATCAGACTTGATCAATATCATCTAACATGCATATCCAAAAAAAATAAAATCCCAGGTGAGGCTGGACAACTACTCCCTCGTAGATATATGCATACAACCAACCAAGATCTGTATCTCGAGCTGCAATAGGCCTTGTGATAAGAAGGTGCTCCCAAGTCCAAAGCTATAACAAAATTGCACCTGTGGATAATGTAGAACCATGACAATAGACTAGATGGTGTAACTCATGATATAACTATGCAAGGACATAAGAACCCCAATCAAATCTATGTGTATGAGAAATCATGTCCTCTAGGATCCTGCCCCAACAAATTGTGAAACCATATCCTCTCTAATTTGGTAATAATAATCCCCCAATCAATATGCCCAAAACTGTAGGAAGAGTACAAATATGCATCAATTTCAAATATTATTCAAGAATATATATATATATATATAGCATTAATCTCAAAATCAAATAGAACCCCCAAAATAACTTATCTTCAAATATGTTTTTCAAGAGAAAATGAATAAAAACCAAGTTGTACTTTTGTCACTCATGAAACCTCATAGGATGGTAGGAGAATCATCTTTGATACCATTTTAATATCCCCCTAGGATATTTGCTTCTGATTTTTTGAAATGTACCACAAATTTTTAAACAAACAATTTGCATGCAACCAATTTCTTTTAAACCAACAAATTACATTGAAAAAATCATGTAATATCTGACTAAAATAGAGATCTGAATTATATGAAGATGAATCTTTAGAATCTTATTTTCCATATAGATATAAACTACATCTGCCCAACTGTGAACTTCATCGCGAATCCACTAAGAAGTGATTTGGGTTTCTGTCCAATCCACCAAGAAATCCTGAAGGTTTTCATCCTTAGGTTTCGAAACTGAAAGCCAAAGCTTCTCAGAATTCTCTAAGAGAAAACAATAATCATGCATAAACAAAGCGTAATCAAAATGAGTCTCTCTTTCTTCTTTAAATCCCATTGCAGTGACTCTTCATTTTCCCTCTGCCTGTGTCTTCAATACCCTTTCTTTTTGTCTTTTTATTTTAACTTTTAATTTGATTTGAAATTTATGAAATAATAATCAAATGACTTTATTAATTTCCTAACTTCACCATTAAATTCATTTTAATACTCTATTAAATAATTAAATTAAGTTTTCATTAAATTTATTATATTTCAACAACTTAAATGTAATTATTTAACTAATTTTTGATATCCAAATAAAGGGACATTACATAGTCAATTTGAGAGCACTAATCCAATGGCTCTAATTGATAAGAGTGATGTCGCATCCTAGTCATTCCTAAAGTTTCAAAAAACTAAAGGCTTCGTCAAGATTGAACAATATTTATGCACAAGTGGCAACATCATCCAAAGGTGCGGCTCCTTTGTCATCTATATTTAAACCTTCTCATAATCTTACACCTCTTTCTAAATCTTTGCATAATGTGATGTTGAAGTTGATTAATGATAATATCTTAACACTTCCTCCCATTAAACCAATTGATTCTTCAAAAAAAAATCACAAAAAAATTGATCCCAAATATTTTTGCCAATACCATCCTCAACTTGGTCGTGATACTAAAAAATGTTTCTATTTGATGTCTATTGTTCAAGACATTATTAATTATAATACTATATTTGTTGAGGGTGTTAAGAATAAAGGAAAAAAATTTGTTTCCCTTCCCAACCAAAACTTGCAAATCTATACCAACCCTTTACCTTCTCATTCTACCAACACCATTGAGTTTGCCCTTTCTTTGCCTTCTTACACAAATCTTGTTGATCCTCCTACTATTGTGAACTATGAAATTGATTATACGTAGGCCAATAATGTTGTCAAATTATTGATTAGTCTGAACCTAGACCCAAAACAACACCTAAGATTTGTACTACATTTTATCCTAACTAGACTATTAAGGCACATGATGGTCCTCATTACATTGTTGTGTTACCTTTCGTGGTGTCCTTATAGATCCTAATTGCATGGTGCATGTTATAACTAAAGAACATCTTTACATAAGACACCTTGAGCATGACTTTTATGACAAATTTGGCTTGATGATAAAAACTTTCAATGGTTTCACTTATCCCACCCATGGTTCCATTGCTTTCCCTCTAAAAGTTGATAAGAAATCTTTAGATGCCACATTTGTTTTGATACCAACTTTTAATTAGTTTCAAGTTAGACTTGGTATTCATTGGGTACTTCCATGAAATCTATAGTCTCTCTTTTCCATAAGTGTTTATGATTCCCCCATGATGGAGAAATCATCACAATTAACCATAATCTCTATCAGTCTTAGCTAGTGGCAGAAACTTTGACCTTGAATTCTTTTGGCCTAGCATGCCTCAACCATTTCAACCTCACAAAGATAATTTCTTCTTATCCGATCAAAACTTAAAATTCAAAAAGATTTGTGAACTTAGTAAACCTTCAATAGTTCCATCTCCTTGCCTTAGACTTATAATTCTTCCTACACCTCCTATAACTCCTATTTATGCTTCAATTCCACCTCCTATATGTTACAAATGTCCTACAACTTATATCTCTCAACCTAGTGTGGTTCCTTCTATTCTTTTTCCTAAAGAAGAAAAGGACCTGATGTTGATTCATCCTAAACAACTGTAAATATCAAACAAAACCAAACATAACTATTATTCTTGTGACCACCATCATAGATGTCATGCTAGGGCCTATGAGAATGCTTCCCAAAACCTTTACTCCACTAATACACCTAGTGATGCCTTGATTCCCTTTGACCAACCTATGCATAGACCAAGGGAGGAAGTTAATATTAAAAAAGATGAAAATAAACAAATATGATGATTCTATTTATATTAGAGATTCTCTTGTGATTAATTTGGATGATTAAGATGCTCATGATTATGATGATTTCAATATTTATAATGCAAATGATATTCATGCTAGTGATTTTGATGACATATATGAGCTTATTGATGTTAATCATGATTTACCCTCTATAAAATAATTATCTCTTTCTCGTAGTGACAAACAAAGTGAGTCATCATTAGAGCATGGTCCTTGTTTAGGACTTGTGATGTCTCCATCTATCATGCTCAATATTGTGCCTCTTTCTTGTTTTCCACCTTCCCTAAATAGTATAGATCAAGATGGGGGGTAGGCGATATGCTTGAATAGCTCCTCTTGTATGGTGGATTCTTTTGTGTGTTTTCTTGTCATATTGTGCTTCCCCCATGATGTGTTTCTTTTTTTATGTTTTGATTTTATTAGGTTTCTTTAAATGACCCTAATTACTCTTTTGGTGCAAGGCAAAGTGGTAGCTACCATTCTTTTTGGTCTCCACAATTTTGGCCCAAAAAGACTCTTCTTTATCTCTTATTTGATCTTCTACTACTATGCTCATTGGTATACTACCTTTGGAGGATGATGTCAATTCATTTTGATATAAATGATTTATCATATGATCATACAAACTGGATAGAATTATTAGATCCATTTTATTCTCTCTTTGTCTTGTGTTTCATTTCCCTTGGTTTGTCCTTTCTTGGGGGCATCTCATAGTAGACACATCTCTTGTGGGTGCATTTATGCTTTGTTAAATCCAGTCCTCCCATTAAGGTGTTTACAAACACTTTAATGTGGGGGCATACACTTTTCTCCTTGTTTCACATTTTTCACATACACACAATGATTCTATGCAATCTCTTAAGCAGATGGATAAGGAGACAATATTTTCCTTAGCCTTGTCCTCTCATTACATTATCATGCCCTATGCATTATTTAGTGGATCCTAAGACTGGTCCTCCATTTCTAGATCCCTTTGGAAACTATGATTTCCTTAGGATAGATCTCTTTTTATAGATCCCTTAACAAAGATAAAGCTTTCCTTAAGGATTGATCCTCTCCCTTGGTGGATTTTCCAGTGAACTACACTTCACTTGGTTATCTTTTGGCAATGGATTGAATAGCATTTCATTTCTTTCTAGACTATCAATTCCACCTTTTGCAATTGTGCCTTCTCTTTACATGATCCATAGTAAGACAAAACCCTACTAGGCTAGTTATTCATCTCTCTCTCTCTAATCTTGTGTTTGGATTAATGAGGACCTAAGTGACTTGGGGACTTGGTGTTCCCTTATCTCCTTGACCTAGATAAAATTATTCCTATGCATTAATCTAGTTTACTATGTGCATGAGGTTGTCTCACACTATTTCTAAAGTGGGGGATAAATGTATTGTCATAAAAGTTTAGAACCTATAATTGGATGCTTCATTAGGCCCCATTTTGGTGATTTCAATATATCATGTCCATTATGGTTGATCCAACTATCTTTCTCCACTTATGTCAAAATCTTCTCTTCATCCTTGACTCCCCATTTCACTTTGGGCCTATTTTCCTAGGTATATAATGTCTTGGGTGTTCTATACCTAGGTAGACAACATCTTGTATGTTGTATACCTTGATATTTGAGCCCAAATTTAAATTTATAGCTAGTTGTAGTGTTTTGGTGGGAAATTAGATCATGTGTCAGCCTCCTCCAATTTTTGAATCCCAAAATGTTGTGAGAGGTATATAAGTGGTATATCACTCCTCATTTTGGTAACTATGATCAATATTATTAAGTAATTGAGTTTAATATTTAAAGGTGAGCATTCAAGATCTAGCATTCCTCAAGCACCCACGATAATCGTTTCCATTGTAGAAACTCCCATGATGGACAAGTAGAGGAGTTCTCAATCAAGCAAGAAGGTCCTTTTGTCCATAAAGAATAACAAAATTGAAGATATTAGAGATTAATTTATAGATCCATGCATTTTGTAAAGGAATCCTTGATTCCTTTCTACATTCCAAGGTTCAACAACTTTAATCAAGTAATATACACACATCTTCATGAATATGTGTGGTCTCAATATTCGTTCATGAAGATGTTCATTTACAAGGTAGAACTAACATTTACCTTTACATTTAAATGCTCTCCTTTCTGAAATTTCATTTGCATTTCAAGTTTGATTCCTAATCAGGGGTTTTACCAAGGAAACCCCTTTCAACACAACAAATTCTTATTTTTCCAGGAATAGGTGACAAATCTATTGAGACTTAATTTGGAAAGTGCAGGATTTGAAAGGCTTTCTTGAAAAGTTTTAGACAAAATCACTGGGTATACAGTGCCCCAAGCTATATATATACCTAGGAACATAATGCCCCAAGCATTCTATACCCTAAAAATCAGCTCCAGATTGATACTTTAGGTTGTTTCTAGCTTCTGGTTTCTATTTTAGGTCATTACAAGTTGTCTATTTTTTTTTTATAAATTTTCACTTGTAACTTGTCATATTTTCTTATTTGGCGTTCTATTTTGCATTACCCTATCATTTTTTCTCAAATCCAACTTACCTCAATTCATTATAAATGAAGGATCATTGAATCATTTAGTTCTTATGTCCTACTTGAGCCTATTGAGTCATCTTCCCTCTGATTGTGCAATTAGGGAAAGGAGGGAAATTATCCTTGCATTACATTCATCACCCCTTCCTTTTTCCTTATTGTACAAGAAAATACAAAATACATTATTCATATTCAAAGAGGAATATCCCACGTTAAATTATCAAGATTCTCCAATGTAGGAGATATTACCAAATATATTTCAAATAAGGAGCATACATTTCATGATGATCATATAAGAATAACCATACTTGAAGACATTGTGGCATACAATACAACATGTTGTTGGAACACACACAAGCCCAATATCCTCGACTATCTTTCTTTGAAGATTTATATCAAAGATGAGTATATACAAAAGGATGGAAAATATGATAAGATACAATAGCATGTAGGTACAATTACATCCAACAAACATATTAAATATTTTATTAGAGTACATAAAAATGAAATATAATATGAGCATTCCTTTTATATGCAAATATTTTATTAGACACTAACACCAATGATCCAAACTTGGTATATTAACCAAGAAGGTGGGTTGGAACTAGGGATTGGAAAGTGTACCTGACAAAAGACTTTAGCCACACATTTTCATTATGAAATGAAAATGTAAAAATCTACATACTAAGAGAACTCATTTTTAGACTAGTAATAGAGAATATTTGTCTCAAGTAAACCACCCCAAAGCCAAGGAATTTAAAAATTAAACATATGGATTGATAAATAAGCACAACTGGTGGATAAAAGGTCTTATATGATATAAACAGATGACAATTAAAGAGTCCCTAAGATTTATATAAATATGGAGGAAGGAGAACAAGATATATAATTAACCAAAGAATCTAAAGAACACTACTATAAACAACCCCTCAAGCTCTAAGAGGAAAACATAGCCATTAGTATTGGACCTAAAATGGAAAAAGACAGATACTATTGGGAAGAACCTATGACAACATCAATTATTAAGCTAATTATATCTCCATTCTCCATCTCCACTTATCCCCCTCGCTCACTCTTTCCCTCTCTTCTTATCTATATCATCCCTCTCCCTCCTTCCCTACTCCTATTTATCTACATAAATATCCCTCTCTCTTACTCCCTACCTCCCTCTTGTTTCCTTTTTTCTTTATCTTACTCCCATTGTCTTCACTGAGATTTATACCTATATTTCTCTTTATCACTCTCCCAATCTCCCCACTCTGTACCTATTTCTCACTCTCTATCTCTCCCCCAACATCTAGACCTATCTTTCTACCTCTCTCTCTCTCTCTCTTTCTCTCACCCTTTACTCTAATTTTTTCTATTTCTCTCCCTCTATCCCTCTCTCTACACACCTCATCCTCACCTCTATTTCTCTCCCTCTATCCCTCTCTCTACACACCTCATCCTCACCTCTATTTCTCTACATACGTATCCTTCTCTCCTTCCCTCTCTCCTTTCCCTTATATATTTAACTCTCTCTCTCTCTCTCTCTCTCTCTCTCTCTCTCTCTCTCACACACACACACACACACACACACACAACCACACACACACACAAACTTACACACCACTCTATCCTCCTCTAGGTCTATCACCTCTCTACCTATCTTCCTCCATCCCTCTTTATCAATCCTCCCTTCCCCCTTTTCCCTCTCATCTACCTATATATTCCCTCCATATTTACCTCTCTACTCTTTCCTTCTTATTTCATTACATATATTTCTCACTCCCCTATATATCTCTCACCTCTCCCTCCTTTGCTAGGTCTCTCACCTCTTCACTGATAAATAAGGAGAAATAGACAAAGAGAGGTGAGATCGAGATAAATAAACATGGAATGAGGAAGGGAGAAGTATTGGAAAGATAGAAAGAGACGTGATCAGATGGATTAAGTGTTGTCATTGATGGTAACAACATCATGAATACTCATAATTTTCATAGGCATAATTCATCACGAGATAAAATCAAGTGACATAGTTGTTTTTGGTTAAGTATAGGAAACAAGGCATACAATGCAGATAGTTTTTGGATCTATGCCAACTATCATCTAGGTATTTTAAAGTGTGAATCTGAGAGATGTTAAAAATAGGGAATATTGAGAGGGGGGGTGAATCAGTATTCTACAAACTTTATCTTTTTCCCAATTATGGATATAACAGATTATCTTTATACATGCATAACATAAGAAGCTAAACAGCATGCATAGCAATAAAACTAAAGAACTCATAACACATTATTTGTTCTCGAGGAAACTCTGGCCAAGGGAAAACCCCAGTGGGGATGGTACCCACAAAGATCCACTAATCAAAAGTATCTTGTTAAGGATCTTGACCCTATTAGGAGTCTATTACGAACATATAGTGTATCAGTCTTGATTAAGGGACTATAGGCCTTGTTAGAAGCCTCAACCCTGTTAGGAGTTGGCATTACAAAATGTGATTACCAAATGAGCCCACTGCCCAAACAAGTAATGTATAATATACATTGATTACAAAAGAAGGTTAAGGTACATAACCTTATACTACCTGTATCAATATCTCTTCGCTACTCTTTCACTATTGCTATTACATATGCATCATATATTTCGCATCATATCACTGCTTCATTACAATTCATTTCTTCACTATACATCTATATATTTTCTCACAATTACAATTACATTTATACAAATAAATTTATCCAAGGGTTAACATATAGGATGTCATCCCTTTATATTGTTAAGTCATTATTTTGATAAATAAAATAATCCCTTAACTCTTTACTAATTCTGTCTTCATATTCTGTCCCGTCGGCTTGACATTGTCTTTGGTAAAATTGTCATAACTTCTTCCGTACATGCCATACTAACTTTCACTCTAAGATGGGTGTTCAATAGTCATCATAAAGTCTATGTTCAAGTGCGCAAGCACTGAACTTACACCAATCAACATCACAAACAAAAACTATGTCCAGGTTCACTGGTAAAAATATTGTCTCATACTTACACAAATTTGCAATGCACTCTGTCATACTTGCTCTCTAACCTGTGTGATCTTCATGTGGATCATATGTTTCCATAATGACAACATCTATGTAATCAACTCAGCCAAATTTCCAACAATCTCCCCCTTTGTCATTGGTGGCAACATATGAGAAAATTGGCTAAGTGTACAACTTCAAAATCTCAAAATTGTGGCCATAGTATAAAATATATATACTATCCTTATAACTCCTCAAAAAAATTATCTCTAATATAGTACTCCACGTAAGATTATCAATCCTTATCATATACTATCAATTTTCTACTATATATATCTCCCCCTTTGACAACAATGACAAAATAAAGGTAAGGAGGGTTACAAAACTGTATCACAAAAAGATTATACCTTAATTCAATTATTGCAAAGCTGGTAGACTTGCAACACAATCTGCAAAATCAATCTTCGTAGCTTCTAACTCCTTCTCCCATGATTTCTTAATGAAATCTACCACATTGAGTAGGGTGCTTAGTCCATAAGATGCTATTTCACATGCTTGGAGGTTCTCAAAGTTAAACTTCTGAAAATATGTCTTAGCCGAAAGACATTCTTCCAACTGCTCTTCAATAATGCTTAACTTCATAGAAGTGTGCTCTCTCAAAAGAGTGAATCTTTTTATTTTTCTGTCTCTCTCATCTTGCAAAACTCTGATTTCATCATATAGCTTCCAAATTTTCTTCTCAACATCAAATACCTTCACATTGGGGCTAGAAAGAAGGTTAGATTCATTCTAAATTTCTACTTCCTTCATCTTCATCTTTTGATCTTCTTCTGCTGTCAAGGTCTCTAATTTTGTACACTGTATGTACAAATATTTTCCTGTTTCCAAATTCTTCCTCAAGTCCTTGATACAAATATCAAGATTGTTGATATCATTTTTTATATTTTGGCTGATGTTCAAAAGCATTCTGGCCTCATAGGCTGCTTGTGCTTTCACTTTTTCAATATCAGATAAGTTTGTGAATTCATTGTCAAAAGTGCTCATTACCTTCTTTGCTTTCTCCAGAGGGTCTACTTCTGCAATTTGTGTAGTTACAATGCTTTGTAACTTCTCAATAAGTTCCTTCAGGAATCCTTCAAGACTTTTCACTTTCTTGTTCTTGCCAATGATTTTATTCAAGGATGTGATCAATTCCAACTGATCATCATCATTTACTTCCTTTCCCAAATGCTCAATCATAGATTCAATCTTATTCTTCTTTTCAGTCTCAGGAGTAAGACTGATATCTTCTTTAGTGGGAATGGGTACTTATTTTTCTGTTACTGGGGGTTCTACAACTGTTGTCTCTGTTGTCTCTTCTCCTTTTGTATTTTCTTGTTCTTCAAAAGCTGAATTGTCAACAATGTTCTCCAAATTCTTGAATACATTATCATCAGTATCCAAGGTGATCTTTGTTCCTTCTACATTCATGGTTTCATCTTCAATGTTAATTGCTAGAGGAGAGGAAATGTCCTCTTATTCTGTCACACCTGCTTGCTCTGCTACAACTGATGGTTCTCCAACATTTTCTGTCATAACCTTGATTATTGCTTGCTCTGTCTCAGAATTAATTTCTTCATATCTGCCTCCCATAATTTGAATGGTTCTCCTTTTGGTTCTCAGATGGGTTCTTAAGGCTTTCATGATTTGACCAAAATGTGCTTCATCTCTTACTACACAAAGATTCCTTACAAGATTTTCTCTAATAGTTGTGTCCTCTAATGCTCTCTTCTTCCTATTCACAAGTTTATTGTACAAATCATCAAGTATATGTCCCTGAATTGTATCAAACTTCTTATTAGACAAAATCATATGCTTTACCACTGCATTCTCCAAATTAAGTCTCTCTACATAATTATAAAGATCATAGTACTTATTAATTCTTGTAAAGTCTCCATCTTCAATGATTTGCTGATTAAGCTTCTCAACTTTCGGTTTCCAAGCTTTCTTCTTAATAGAAGTTCCATCATCTTTGATTTCTGCAATTTTTCTTGGAATTGGTTGCACTAAAGTTTTCTGTCTCTTTCCTAGTCCAGTAGCACTTTCCTTTGCTCTTTTTCTAGGTGTGGAGGAAGTGGATCTAGTGGATATCTTTGCTTCTTGATCCTTCTCAATTTCTTCTACTTTCACCTTAACTTGTGATTCTTCCTACTGTGCTACAATTGATGATAAAGGTGGAATAGACAAAACTTCTTTTTGTCCACTCTCTCTAATTGTTGTTGTTGTTTTCTTTGCTACTAAAAATTCATGCTCTGTCATCCCTGTATCTTTTAGGATTTTCTTTATGGTACTCTCAACTCTTTTCTTAGATTGTTTCTCTTCAATTAAGGTCTTTGCGGAGTTGAAGTTCTCCTCAAAGGTTCCAAACCTATTACACCAAGTGTCCAACTTACACTTAAGTAACCTGCTAACATGCTCTTATGTCTCTACCTCAGATATCTCATAGCTAAGAGGGTCTATGAACTCTATTCTAGGTTCTACTGCTTTAATGTAGGTAAAGTCAGTATCCACCATAAAACATATGTCATCTTAATACTTCTCCATAAGAGACTTTGGGATCCTTGATCTGCTAGACACAATATTCTAAAATGTCTTGATTACCAGTACTGCACTCTCATTTACTTTGTCAATAACATGTCTTCTGTACACTAGGTTAATCCTTTCCATTGTATTTTGTCCATCATTCCAGTCATTTCCAATGGTGTAAGGAAATCTTCTCAATAGATGAAAAAACATATAGGTGATTAAGGATGAGAACCTAAACCGTGTATACTTAGTTTTCTTAATCTTTTCCAAGTTCTCAAATAGTTGAATTCTCAAAATTTCACACATATCAACTTGTACCTTGTCAACACACATTAGATAAGTTGCATGTATCATTTCAGCTGCCATGTCATCCTCTCTTGAGTTTGCACAAAACTTAGTGGTTAGGATCTTGCATAAGTATCTCACATCATCTTGTTTGATCTTACTAATCACAATTCCTCTACCATTATAGGATGAATTTGTGTTGTCAATGACTATTTTCCTCATGTTTTTCTCATTTAAAGGAATAGCTCTAGTTTTAGATAATCCAGTGACTTCATGAATCAAATCAGCTGTGATATCTATCACTCTATCTTCTAACCAAAACTTCCCATTATGAATTCTACTTAAGATAATCTTAGTACATTCTTCATTATCAAATTCATACTGTAATGCATACTTAACAATTTCATTATCTTCCAAATATTCAAATCCTTGTTTCAGTGTCATATCCTAATTGTAGATCTTCTGATATTCATTTGTGAAATCACTATCACTGACAGTCTCTAGTTTGCATCCAAGATAACTTCTGACATTGTCTAGGTGTAAAACTCCATCTGGTACGGATGATAAAGTTAACCTAGGATCATCTTCCAAGGGTTCTACTGGTTCCCTTTTCAACTTATGTCTATTCTTATCTCTGACATTGTGAATTAAAGAAACATCCATGATTTCTTCTAATTCCTTCACTGATTTAAAGATATGTCGAGTAAAATACCTTGATTTTGTGATTTTAAGGCTTGCGTAGATTCGGCACAAAATTCTTCTCCAAATCCTTGCAAAATGCTTCCAATCACTGCTCTTTGATCTCCTTAACACTTGAATTCTCTTTGATGATCAAATAATATCGATCATGACCTTTTATTAATTCAATCTCACTTAGATTTGACATCGCATTCAATTCTTTTGCTGCTTCTTTTCAAAAAGTTGTTTCTGCTAACCTGCAAAACTTAAAACTTCTTGTGATCTCGCAAAACATAATATTTTTCTTTGTGCTCTTAACCATAGCATTAGAACATCATAAACTACCTTGTATTAATTGTGCAAGACTCAGTTCATCATATATCTACTTCTACACTAATCTAAGTTCCTATTCTACTGCAATTTTCATAAATTAAGTACTTTGAGATGGGTCAGGTAAAGATTCATTCTTACCTTTCAATACTTCACCTTCCTAATTACCTTCCATGTTGAATATGTCTCCTTGATCTGTGCTTTTGATAAAATTCACTTCATCTGATTTACTACAACATCCTTTCTGACTGTTACTTGCATCTTCATTTCTTCTTGCATGATTTCTAGGATTAGGATTAGGATGAAAAACTCTATTGTTCATTCTGCAAAACCTTGTTGTATGTCCAATCTTGTTGCATATCTAACAAACAATTCCATTTTTTCCATATCTTGGTCCAAGCTGATTGATTTGTGATCTGCAGTTTCTAGCAATGTGTCCAACCTTGTTGCATCTATAACATATTACTCCATTTCTTCTGTTCATATCTTCAGTAGGTTTCTTATCTGCATTGTTAGTATTCCTAAACATTCTACTACCATCATTATTCTTAATAAATTTAGGTTTCCTACAATCAATAGCTCTATGTCCAAAACCATGACAATTATAACGATAACCATTAAGAGGTTTAAATTGCTTACCTATGCAATCTCTCTTCATATGACCAATAGTATTACAAGCAAAACATCTACCTTTGAATTATCTTTGCATACCTTTGGGTGATTCCTCTTGCTTCAGTGATTCTTCTTCTTTAGGTGTATCTTCAGATTTGTTGATCTCATCAGACTTCTTCTCATCTATGCTTTCAGATATTTTCAGATCTGATTCCTTGCTTTCATCATTTGCTTTAAAAGTGTTGAATCCAAGACCAGTCTTATCATAGAATGGTTTTTGATAAGATATTTGTTCATCAATCTTCTCACTAGTTGAATATAGCCTTTCAAGTTGTTGTTTGGATTGAGTTAGTTCACCTTTCACAATCTTATTGTATTTCTCAAGTTCATCATACTGCAAATTGACTTTCTCAAGTTCAGATGTTACTTTACAAAGTTTATATTTTAGTCTTTCATTTTTAGTCTTTAGACTTTCATTCTTAGATTTTAGATTTGCTTCATTCTTGCCATTTCCATCTTTCAAGCTAAGCTTCAAATTTGCTATCTTCAGTTCATGCTTAAGGATCTCATTTGCTTTTTCTAAATTGTCATCACAATCTTCAATAAAAACTTCGGATTCCTTTTGAGATCTCAGATCTTCCAACTTGTTTTTTAGTTTCTCAATGAGGTTCTTTGCATCATCATATTTTCTTTTCAAAGTATCTTTTTCAATAGTAAGCAAGCCAATCTATTCAAGAGCTTCTTCAAGATTCTTCTGTAGTTGATCCATATCCATAGAGATCTTACTCAAGCTGCTAGGCTTTCCTTGAATGATTATTTTCTAAGTAACTAAGCTCTGATACCAATTGTTAGAAATAGGGAATACTGAGAGGGGGGGTGAATCAATATTCTACAAACTTTATCTTTTGCCCAATTATGGATATAATAGATTATCTTTATACATGCATAACATAAGAAGCTAAACAACATGCATATCAATAAAACTAAAGAACTCATAACACATTATTTGTTCTCTAGGAAACCTTGGCCAAGAGAAAACCCCAGTGGGGATGGTACCCACAAAGATCCACTAATCAAAAGTATCATGTTAAGGATGTTGACCCTGTTAGGAGTCTATTACAAACATATAGTGCATCGGTCCTGATTAAGGGACTATAGGCCTTGTTAGAAGTCTCAACCCTGTTAGGAGTTGGTAGTACAAAATGTGATTACTAGATGAGCCCACTACCCAAACAAGTAATGTAAAATATACACTGATTACAAAAGAAGGTTAAGGTACATAACCTTATATTGCTTGCATCAATATCTCTTCGCTGCTCTTTCACTATCGCTATTACATATGCATCATATCACTGCTTCATTACATTTCATTTCTTCACTATATATCTATATCTTTTCTCACAATTACAATTACATTTATACAAATAACTTTATCCAAGGGTTAACACCTAGGATTTTGTCCCTTTATATTGTTAAGTCATTATTTTGATAAACAAAATAAACCTTTAACTCTTTACTAATTCTATCTTCATATTATGTCATGTTGGCTTGACACTGTCTTCGGTAAAACTATCATAACTTCTTCTGTACATGTCGTACTGACTTACGCTCTGAGTTGGGTGTTCAATAGTCATCATAGAGTCTATGTTCAAGTGCACAAGCACTAAACTTACTCCAATCAACATCACAAAAAAAAATTGTGTCCAGGTTCACTGGTAAAAATATTGTCTCATACTTAGACAAATTTGCAATGCGCTCTGTCATACTTGCTCTCTGACCTGTGCGATCTTCACGTGGATCATATGTTTCCATAATGACAACATCTGATGTAGGAGCATCCTAGGTGTAAGAGCAATCTTGCATCACCCAAAAATATTTATGTTTGTTTTATAATAAGGGCTATCTTGTGCAGAGCTGCTATTTATGGAAACTTACTATTTTTAGTAAGTTGGTCATATGATCTCGGAATGTTCTGATTTCACAGTTGGAGGTTCATCTCAGTCATTTCAGCCTACCAGTTGAGTTTCATTGCCACATCATCAGTATTGGTGAAGTTATTGAGATTTTTGGGTATGAAATTTTTCAGGTCAATTTTGAAGGCCTTAGAGGCTCCGGATTGCGATCGACCCCCAGTTGACTAGCACTACGGTGTGTCAGGTGTTGTAGATCTCGTCATGGTGTTTTTGAAAAGTGGTTACAATAGAAAAATAGAGTTACGGTTAAAAATTTATGGCCTTCAGAAGTTGGGTTACCTAAAATCATATTTTTTATTTCTTTTGAGCCGACCCTATTGTAATAATTGTGAAAAATAAATAATTCTTTGTTTAGTCGGCCTAAAGAGCTAAATTTTTGGAACCTTCTCGGGCGGTGGAAATTGCCTATATAAGAAAGGTCTGTAGTGTTGTCTTAGGCAGTTCGGGATAGTTTTGGGTAGCAGATCTGGGTATTGATTCAAGGCTTTTTCCTACAGAATATTGTAAGGGAATGCTCATGTGGCTTTGCATACTGTAATTCTGAAAGTTTGTAATTCCACATTTGTGGAGATAATAAGAAGCAAATTTTTTGTTCTTGCATATTATTGTCATTTCCCTATTTATGTTATGTGTTTGTGGTATTAAGGGGAGCACCCTTCATCAAGTGGTATCAGAGTAGGAGTTCCTAAGTGTGTAAACAGATCGCCGATTGTGAGACAGTTTGCACCAGGACTGTGGGTTAGGGTTTCTGTGTAAACAGATCACTGACTATGAGGTAGTTTGCACTAGGACCATGGTTAGGGTTTCAGTGTACATCGTGAAAATGCCTCCATGAAGGGAATGTGGCAGAAGAGCTGGTGTTGTAACACCTGAGGTTAGAGCGCTCCACAGACAACTGCGAACATTGCAAGAAGAGATTCGCAAAGGAATGAATCTTAATGTCAGAGATGAAAGCGAGGATGAAGCCGAAGAAGAAGATCAAGAAGGAGAAGTCAAAGTTTTCAATCAAGAGAAAGAAAGACTTTTTCGGGCCATTTCCAAGATTGAAAAAAGACCTAAGATTGAGGTTCCTGCATTTTCAGGAAATCTTAACCCAGAGGAGTTGATCGACTGGATCAATGAATGTGAAGAATATTTTGAGTATGAAGATATTGAGGATCCTGATAGGGTTAAATTCATGAAGGCTAGACTAAAAGGTCATGCGAAGATCTGGTGGCAAGAGATTCGATTGGAGCGAAATAGAAGAGGGAAAGATAAAATCACAAGATGGAATTGAATGGTGGATAAATTGAAGCGGCAGTTCATTCCTGTTGATTATGAGCTTGACTTGCTGAGGAAAATGCAAAGTTTGAAGCAAGCAGGAAGATATGTTCAGGAGTATACAAAGGAGTTCTATTGAATCCTCATCAGAACAAGCCATGCAGAAGCTAACAAGGAGAAAGTTTCCCGTTACCTTAATGGGTTAAGATCGAGCATTCAGGAAGAATTGAATCTGGTTCGAATGAACAGTATTGAAGAGGCATACGAGTTTGCCCTAAAAGTAGAGGAAAAGTTGAACAAGAAGTTTGAGAGCAGACAAAGCGGAAGAGGTCATGATGGAAAATCTGGTAGACGGTCATATGGAGATCAAAATGAAGATCCAAAAAAGCTTGATGAGGCCAGTAATAGTTAGAATCAGAGAGGAGATAATTTCAATCATTTCCAAGATCAGAATAATAGAGATCAGAGAGGAAGAGGAAGAGGACAAGGAGTTGGAAGAGGAGGCTTTTGTGGAACATGTTTTCACTGTGGGGAAGAAGGTCATAGGGCATTTGAATGTCCTCAATGCCAAGGAAGGACAAATAGGAGGAATGAAGGCCAAGCCAGAGTTGCACATGTAGATGAAGATGCCAGATCATCAAATTTTGAAGACACTAAAAGAGGAGAAACACTGATTAACAGAAGAGTCCTGCTGAGTGGTGAGAATGAACCTGAACAAAGGAGGAGCCTGTTTTGCACCAGGTGCAAGTGTGAGGGTAAGTGTTGTGATGTGATTATTGATAGTTGCAGTACTGATAATTTGGTGTCAGAAGAGATGGTGACAAAGTTGAAGCTCAAGAGGTAGAAACATCCACATCCATATTGGGTTGCCTGGGTGTAGGATGACCACAAGGTCATGGTCAGTGAACAATGCCTAGTGAAGTTCAAGATCGACAGGTACCAAGATGAGGTACTATGTGATATCATATCTATGGATGCATGTCATATGTTGTTGGGTAGACCATGGTAGTTTGACAAATGTGTTGTACATGATGGTCGTGCGAATACCTATTCCTTGACAAAGGATGGAGTGCGACATAAGCTAAAACCATTGAAGGAAACAAAAAAAAAGGTATGTGGTAATGCAATAACAACTTTTGTTGATAGAGGAAATTCCTCAGATGGTATGAGGCATGAGCATATGTGTTTTACCTTAATTCCAAAGGCTGAAAAAGAGGAAGTAGAAGATGTACCTGTAGAAGTTGCAGAATTATTGAATGAGTTTCAGGATATTGTGCCTGATGGATTACCTAGCAGAAAGTGAAGAGTTGAAGATAGATTTGAAGTCTAGTTCATCACATCATGGAAGTAGTCCCAGAAATGCATTTGAGTTGAGGAAGATAGATAAAGGAGAAATAAGTAGTGCTGAAGCTGAAAATTTTGCAGAACATTTGAAGAACATCCATGAGGAGGTGAGGAAGCATATTACCAAGATGAATGTGCAGTATAAGGCTAAGGAAAATGAGAAAAGGATGCATAAGGAATTTCAGGTTGGAGATGAAGTCATGGTTCATTTGCGGAAGGAGCGATTTCCAGTTGGTACATATAACAAGTTGAAAATGAAAAAGTTTGGACCATGTAAGATACTGAAGAAGCATGATTTAGGAAATGCATATCAGGTCAAGTTGCCTACTAAGCTAAATATTTCACTAGTATTTAATGTTTCAGATCTGACAGAGTATCATGAAGGAGGTGTTGAAGATGAGGTTACAACAGCACAGTGGAGTATTCCAGCAACCAGTTCAGATATCAAGGAGATTGAAGACATACTGGATAGTCGTGTTGGCAGAAGCACAAGGAACAAGAAATATGAAGAGTATTTGGTCAAATGGAAAGGATGACCTATTGAAGATTCATCATGGCTAGCAAAGGAGGAGGTTAACCGTATTGGTTTTCCTCCGCACACCTGAGTCATGATAGGGTCACTTCTCAAATTACCCCGGGTGTCTGATGCAGGAGCATCCTGGGTGTAAGAGCAATCTTGCATCACCCAAAAATATTTATGTTTGCTTTATAATAAGGGCTATCTTGTGCAGAGCTGCTATTTATGGAAACTTACTATTTTTAGTAAGTTGGTCATATGATCTCGGAATGTTCTAATTTCATAGTTGGAGGTTCATCTCAGTCATTTCAGCCTACCAATTGAGTTTCATTGCCACATCATCAGTATTGGTGAAGTTATTGAGATTTTTGGGTACAAAATCTTTCAGGTTAATTTTGAAGGCCTTAGAGGCTCCGAATCGTGATCGACCCCCGACTGACTGGCACTAGCACGTGTTATGTGCTGTAGATCTCATCATGACATTTCTGAAAAGTGGTTACAATAGAAAAATAGAGTTACGGTTAAAAAGTTATGGCCTCCGGAAGTTGGGTTACCTAAAATCATATTTTGTATTTCTTTTGAACCGACCCTATTGTAATAATTGTGAAAAATAAATAATTCTTTGTTTAGTCGGCCTAAAGGGCTAAATTTTTGGAACCTTCTCGGGCGGTGGAAATTGCCTATATAAGAGAGGTCTGTAGTGTTGTCTTAGGCAGTTCGGGACAGTTCTGGGTAGCAGATCTGGGTATTGATTTGGGGCTTTGTCCTATAGAATATTGTAAGGGAATGCCCATGTGGCTTTGCATATTGTAATTCTGAAAGTTTGTAATTCCACATTTGTGGAGATAATAAGAAGCTAATTTTCTGTTCTTGCATATTGTTGTCGTTTCCCTATTTCTGTTATGTGTTTGTGGTATTAAGGGGAGCACCCTTCATCAACATCTATGTAATCAACTCAGCCAAATTGCCAACAAGAGAAGCATAATTAAGGTGTATTATTGCTAATTCCAAAGTTTCATGGTAAGATCATTTGGCAAGTAGAAGTTATACACTCTTGAGTGATAGTTTGAATGAAGAACAACAAGGACATGGCCGACTTGGTAAAATATTATCATTGCACAAATTGGTAAAACATTTTTAATGGTCAAAGAATAGTCAAATCAACTAAGACAACATGAGAAGAGGTAAAGAAAAGATTATCCTTATTTTTAATGAAGATTTGGATTCTATTTTAGTGGTGGAACATAAAACGGTTTACATTTCCCAAGAAATTTTTTATGTTGACATAACAAGATGAATCAAGAATGGCGCAAGTATATAATCAATGATTGAGATTGGGAAAAAGTTTTTGGTTGATGTTTAGGTTGTGGGATGCATAAATGATGTACAACAATAATTTTTTGTGTAATAGTTTCATATCTGAGTTAGCTGATTGATGCAAAGAAGTGTTTGAGGGTCATAAGTAGATCAAGGGTATCTGATCTTCATTTTGTAATCACAGAGAACTATAATTAGGAATAGGATTATGCTAATATAGTTAGTTCATTATATTAAGTTCATTATAAGTCATTATAATTAAGTGTGACTTCCTTAGGGTTGGAGCCCAAGGTGATTGTAATGAGTAGTGAGCTATAGGCAGTGTGCTTGAAGCATGTGCATTCCCAACATATGTAAAAGATAATATTTATGTAGAGTATTATCTTTTGGGTGTCATACCCATCATGGTTTCTCCCCTAACATGGTTTCCACAAAAAAATTGTGTGTTATTTTTTTTTTGTTATTTACTTTATGTTTATGCTTTGTGCTTTTTAGTTTAAGCTTCAAGCTATATGTGAATTGGTTAAGTAAGGTTAAAATTGTTAGAACATCGATTTAGTGTTCCCTTTTTCCAATAATTTGTATCAAAGCCCAGTCTCTTTAAGGAAACCTAATAGATTGAGGGAGATCTAGGAAGGAAAGATGGAATTAGGTTTGCATGTACAACTCATTGTTGCTTTGAATGACCTAGACCAATCCAATGTTGAGGTTGAAAAGTTGCAAAGGTAGCTAAGGGAGGCTGAGATCTTCATCAAGTCATTGAAAGGACCATTGAAACAAGTGAGAGTCAAGATAAGTGAGCTTTGTGATCAACTCCATCAACATGAAACTGAGAGCTTAGATGATGAGAAAATAAGTCAAGACTTGAAAGACAAAACTGAAGAATATGAGAGACTCAAGAAAGAAAATGCAACCATGAAGAATAAAATGGAAGAAATGACAATTGCATTCACTAAATAAATTGAAGAAAGAAATAACAATGAAGATACCCTAATCCAAACCCTAAAAGAGAGATCTGATGAATGCAAGAAGTTATCAAATGAGTGCAGTGGACTTATGACTAGTTTGCAGGAGTCAAAAGATGTTGAAGAACTTAGAGATGCCTTTGTGATTGCAAATGACTAAAAATAAAAGTTCATGATTAGTACTGCAATTCTTGATTCATTGCTTGAAGATCAGAGGAGCAACAAGGATAAGAGTGGACTTGGATTTGAAAAGTGTGAAAACTCAAAATTAGGATGGGGAAGTCCTAGATATGACAAAAAGGAAAATAAGAAGATACCTATAAGACAAATCAATGCTGAAAGGAATGGTGGTAAGTGCTTTAATTGCAATAAGTTTGGACATTTGGCCATGCATTATAGGAATAACGTAAATCACGATCAAGTATCCTTTTTTGGCCCTTTTTTGGTAATGTTATAATCATGATCACAAGACAAGTGAATGAAAAAGCAATATGAATAGCTATGTCATTAACAAGGACAAGGTTAGATGTTATGCATGTAATGGATTTAGTCATATTGCAAGAGATTGTGAAAATAGGAGGAATCTTATGTTCAATCAAGGACAAAGAAGGTTTGTTTGTCTCAAATGTAACAAATCTGGATATCTAGCTAAGTACTGTAGATATATCACTAATAACAGTAACCAATATGCAATAAACAAGAACAAGATCAAGCCAAAAGATGACAAAGGAAAGGAAAAGATTGATGTTGAGGAAGTGCGCAAGAAGATGAAGCATATATGGGTGAAGAGAGAGGAAATAGAAGGATATGCATCTGGATCTAACATTGCAAGTTCAATAGACAACTAAAAATAGGCCTTTGGCCTAGGGGGAGCAAATGGAGAAATTTTTAAGAACCCCTTAAAATGGATGATGCATAAAAATATTAGGCATAGACAAGTTAAAGGAGATCTAGATGAAGGTAAAGAAATTGAAATACAAACATTTAATTTAGATCTGGAGTTGCATAGGTGAATTGTGTGCTATAGATAGTGAGTTATGGGTTTACAAGGTAATTACTACACTGCATTTATTGTAAACTAAAATTAGGTGAGAAAGGCATAAAAAAGAAATATTTGAGGTCTTATTTGATACATTCCATTCTCAAGAAATTTTTTGGAGAGATCAAAAGGAAATTTAAGATGAAATTCAAGTGACAGAGGATTTGATCAAACATCTCATGGTGAAACCCTACTTTTGTCAAAAGGTATTTGTGTGCGCTACTTCCTACAAGATTTTATTTTGAAATGGAAACTCCATGAGTTGTTGAGGTTAAAGAGAGAACTAAGTATGAATTCAAGAGGCATTCATTTAAAGTTGTTGAAGTCAACCCAAATGACACATTTTCGAATGTTCCCTATAGATTTTTCCACTGCAAAGACACTAGGGCATACATACATTCCCCAATTGATGACCTAGGTGTTGATGACATCCAGAATCTATTCATTATGAAATTGGCTTAATCAAACAATAGTTACAAATAGAAGCTAGAATTTGAAACCCTTGTGAAGAAGAAAATTTAACAATTTTCTAGGTTTCCACATATTGGAGATGTTGAATAGTTTAGGTATGTGCTAAGTAGAATTCATGGTGAATTCACATGGTTAATTGATGCACACTCATTTAAGGTTACAAAAGAAGCCATATAGGTGGTAGCTGGACTATGGGCAAAAGGAGAAGTGCTAAAGATGAAAGGAGTAAGGAATGATGTAGCTCATAATGCCACTACAGTTGTTCAAGATAAAAGGGGGTGATAATTAAAGACATAGTTGAGGCTGATGTTAAGTTTTCTTCCATGGTCATTGGTTACAAAGTCTCTCATGCCAATAGGGAAAATTCAGTGCCTACATCAATGATATACACAACATATGAGATGCTAAAGGAAGGGAAAGAGCATGACCCATGTGAAGTAATGCATGTATAGTTGATTGATAATCTTGAAAGGACCAAGAAGGATAAGAATAATTCATTTAGGTATGGTACCCTAATTTTTTGTTTGTTCTACTACTTCGTGAAAGAATTTCCTGGAAGTGGTACAATTCATTAGTTTACTCACATACCAGTTGCAAAGAAAATTGAAAATTTAATGAACAAGATGAATGTGAACACTAGAATTGGTGTTATTTCAAAACCTACCACAGGATGATGCATTCTAAAGATAGAATCCTAAGATTTATAGTTGAGAGATGTAAGGACACAATATGTTTTATGGTAGACATAGATCAATGCTTAATGGAAGCTATAGAGCCTATAACCTCTTAGATGCAACCAATGGGATATGAAGTTTGTGAAGAGCTACCAATCATATACATAGATACCCTACTAAAGGCACCTAGAGATGAAAATGTTGAGAGATTTGGGAATTATGAGGAGAAGAGTGACTCTTTGCATGCACATTTTCAAGTAACAAGATCTACTAGAAGGGTAAGAAAAGCAGTGCAAAGTGTAGTTAGGGCTACAAGGATCTCTCTTAAAGAGCTTAAGGCAACACAAATGAAGGGATAATAAAGCACTACAAAGAAAACAATGTAGTTATAAGGTGTAAGGGAAGGTAATCCACCCTCTACCTCTAGAAAAACCAAGAGAGCACCCATGAAAATAGAGAAATATTCTCGTTCTATCAAACAAACCAAGAGGAAACCTCCTACTAGAGAGGTAAAGAGAAAAGAAAAGGAGATGAAACCTATTGAGAAAAAGAAAACAAAGATGAAAAATAAATAAATAGAAAAGACAACAGAAAGAAGGCCAACATAGAAAAGAAGACCAATTAGGCAGAAGAATGTTGACTTGAAGAAGGGTGAGAAGAAGAAGATTGAGGAAAAGCAGGAAGAAGCCGTCATTGAAGATATTGATAAAGAAGCCACAAAGTTAGATGAAGGAGAAACAACATTTAAGAGGCATAATAAATCTACTTCATCACATCCACCAAAGGAAAAAATGATACATGACGACCCATACCAAGTAAGGAAATCAATTTTTCATTTGATGAGCATGGTGTGCCACTAAACACTATTGTTAAGAGCTATCATATGAACATACATTGTAGTTGGTACCTAATTTTTTGACAAGTTTGATGATGAGGGAAAGAGATAAATTAAAGAGGAAGTCATTAGATATTTGTCTAGATTTAAGAAGGTTGTAATGGAGATTGAAACCAAAATCCCTAAAAGCCTATTTGATATAATTTATGCAAGAAAGGCTTATGCCTTAGATGAGGACGAGAAGCTAAGGGAAAAGATAATTATTGACATTTGTCTTGTCATAGCTAATGTAGAGGTTCAAAGGATTCTCAAAGTGATAGCACAAGAGTTTAGAAATAAAGGATTTGGAAGGATGTATAAGCTAATGCTAGGGGAGACCAAGAGAGTAATAGAGGAAACCAAGAAAATAATAAAGAAATATCTGGAGAAGGAAGAATATGAAGTCATCACAGATGAACAAGGAGAAAGTTCATCACCTTCACAACTTGGTCTACCAAAGAAAAGTTCCCCCATAAGTGCATATAAATAACAAGGACAATCTACTATTGCACAAGCAGGACAAGTAAAAATAAGAAGTGTGCAAGATCCACAAACAAGAGAAAAAGGTGCACAAGCCTCAACACCTGAAACTAAGAGTGTGCAAGTGGAATCACCAAAGGTTAGTATTGCACAAATCAAATAGGTGACTATAGAAAAAGTAGGAGACATTGATGTTCCTGTAATACCCATGGAAAAAATGATAGAAGATGTGATGGACATCCAAGACAATGTACCTGACCTATCTGCAATAGAAATATCTAAGGTCAGAACAAGGAGTGATCAAGAAAGAGGAGAGGAAATTAAGAAGGAAACTATCCATGAGGAGACATATACAGAGAAAGAATAAGAGGAACAAGAAAATGGGACAAAGATTGAGAAAGAGAAGGAAGAACATAAATAAAGAGAAAAGAAAGTAGGCATTGATGAAAGAAGGGAAGCTGAACATAGACAAAGAGATGATACTATGCCTCCAGTGTTTGAAGAATTCTCAAGTACGAATGCAACAAGCAAAGTTGTTAGTGTTAATAAGGGAAATAGAATAGTGCATGAAAGAGACATTGCAAGATCATTATTCATGGGGTTGGGCATAATTAACATTGACACCAAGATACTTCAAGGACCAATTGATTTGTCTACACTCTCCCCAATATAGCAATACAAGTTTGTGTAGTTTCTTGTAGCTCAAGAAAAATATGACATGTTGAGAAGTCGAATAGAAGACAACAAGATAATGATGTAGGCAACATATGTCTTGGAGAAGATGATTCCCACACATTTTAGAAATATTGTAGAAAGTCCCTCTATGAAAATTTATAAATTAATTGGTGAGATAAAAACATAGTTTGAATTGTTTGGAAAGTCTGCAGAAATTGAAGTAAGAAAATAATTTGATGAAAAGAGGTTTGAGGAACTTAAGAGGACATTTTCTCATGATAGAGTGATCTTAAGAACACATATACAGAAGATAATTGAGGTTATCATTGAAGGGAATAATGTTTATAGATTATGTCTATATATCAATAAATTGGTGGCACATTTTGAAAAGAAAATAAAGGAGTGTGCACAACAGGTAGAGAATATTGCACACAATTTTAATCATTTGCAAGCATCCACAGCCTCCATTGAGAGTCAAGTTGTTCCCTTGCTTGACAAAATGACAAGTTTGGAAATGGATAAGTAAAAAATGATGGCAAAAGTGAGTGAGATGAGGAATCTTCTTGCACCTAAGCTTACACACTTTTCTATGCTCTAAAGGAGGATCAAGAAGGCATACAAGCTTCAGAACTAGTCAACTTGATGAAGGACACTTGCTTACATCTTCAAAGGGCAAGTATTCATTTTGAGTAGTTTGAAGAAGGGATTGGATACAAATCTATAATTATTGAAGACCTTATGTGCATATATTTTTGATGTAAGTACCAAGTTTTTTCTTGTATATATGCGACAACCATCTATTTTTAGATTTTCATCACAGTTTTTTATTGAAGGATTGACATAATGGCTAAACCCTTTGCCACTAATGTCAAAGGGGGAGTGTAGAAGTGAAATGTAGATAGATATATCTAAGGGGGATTTTTACTAAGAGATTGAATAAAGTTTTTGGAATCCTTTTTGTTGGGAAATTTTAAAGTGGGACACTTGAGAATTTCTCACGAAGTGTTGCCATCAATGCCAAAAGGGGAGATTGTTGGCAAGATAGCAAGAGACACGATCAGATGGATCAAGTGTTGTGATTGATGGAAACAATATCGTGAATAGTCATAATTTTCATATGAGCAATTCATTAGGAGATTAGATCAAGTGATAGATCAATTTTTGGTTATGTACAGGAAATATGACATAAAGTGTAGACAGTTTTTGGATCCGCATCATCTATTTACTTAGTATTTTGAAGTGTGCATTTGAGGGAAGCATAATTAAGGTATATCATTTCTAATCCCAAAGTTTCATGGAAAGATCTTTTGGTGCGTAGAAGTTATACACTCTTGAATGACAATTTGCATGAAGAACATTTAGGACAAGGCCTACATGGTAACATATTCTCATTGCACAAATCAGTAAAACATTTTCAATGGTCAAAGAATAGTCAAATCGATTGAACCAACAAGAGAAGAGGTAAAGAAATGATTATCCTTATTTTTAATAAATATTTGGATTCTTTTTTAGCGATGGAACATAAAATGGTTTACATTTCCCAATAATATTTTGTGCCAACATAACAAGATGAATCAGGCATTACACAAGTATATTGTAGTGCCCACCCATAGTTTGCTTTTTAGTTTTATATTGTCAAACTCTTTTAGGCCACTTTCATGTGTGCATTGATTATTTCAGATTTACCATGTGGTTTTGGATGTATGATATTACATGGTGATTTGATATTGGATAGTTATGAGATATCATATGTTTGTAGTTATATTTTGTTAGTTACTTTGATGATTATTATTTATATCTTTAAAATGTTATTTATATTTATGATTTTACTTACCCCATACTTGCATGTGTATGGATAACATGTATGTTTTACCTTTTTGTTTGACACACACACACACACACACACACACACACACACACACACACACACACACACACACACACACACACACACACACACACACACACACACACACACACACACATATATAATATATATATATAAATATATATATATATATATATATATATATATATATATGTGGACAAGTTTATGATATTTTACCTTTTGGAATTCGCCTAGGTGACGTGAATTCATAAGCCTTTCCCTTGAGCATGATTATTGTTTTGTTAGGTTTAGTTATTTTTTTTGATCTTTAGCTGGTTGGTGTGATTGTTGTGAAATGATTAAATAATTTATTCAGATTAATTATGTAGTTTAAATAATTTAATCATGTAGTATGATCCGAAACGTTGATGGAAAAAAGGAATACACAATTGAATCCAGAAACTAGCACTTAATTAAATCTTATTAAATATATAAAATTAAATGTGAAGATATTTAATTAATGAAAATTAATTAAATATATTTATTAATTAAAAAGACTTAATTAAAAAGTCTAATGGTAGAATTTAAAGATTTAAATAATTATTAAATTCAAGATAAGGTAAATTAGATAAAACAATAATGAAGTGATTAAAATAATATTCTTTTAGTTAAAATTGATATGCAAGTAGTTGCACATTCAATTTAAATAAATTAAATAAATAAAGTAATTTTTTATTAGTTAAGTGAACTAATATAAACAAGAATTACAAAAGTGCATTGAGAATTAATGGAAAATTGAATAAATCATGCAAAAGAGAGATTGATTAAAACAAAGTTTGTGGAGTTGAGTTGAGTTCTGGGTTTGCATGGTTGAGGTTCGAATTCCGGATTCCTTTTTCTTTATGAGGAGGATTTGACCATTATTCTAGAAGGAGATTTGCAGGTTTTGGATGGAAGGACTTAATTGAAGGATTTTTGTGAAAGCTTGGAAAATTTTCAGTATTTTTCTAGTCTTCTTCGTGTTTTCTTCAATTGGTGGTTTGAGGTAGGGTTTGAAAACCCTCGTAGGTTAAATTCTTTTATTTCAGAAAGATTATTTTCTTCATGCCTGTTAGATTTGGGTGATATATTTTGTTGATTTTCTTATCGTGCTTGAATTCGAGTTATTAAGATTTTTGAGATCTTGTGTTATTTATGCTTGGTATGTTGGGAAATACCATAATTAAATCTTGTTTTAAATCAACTAGGGTTTGATAATTTTTGTGGTAGAATACTTTAGGGTTTGTATCAAATCAAATTATCCAAGTAAATTTGTTTCCTGGTAGTAGCCAGTTATTTAATTTCCTCGATAGTATATATATATATATATATATATATATATATATATATATATATATATATATATATATATATATAATTAAATATTTTATTTATGCCATCTTGTTGTGTGTGTGTGTATTACTTTCTTTTTGAATATTTTGCAAATAGGATTATTTGGCATTTAATTAGGAATTATATTAGTTGATATTTTCTGTAATTGACTAATGCGGAAGATAAGTTAATTATTAATTAATACATTTTATTGATTAATAATTAAGGAAATTTGATTTCTAAATCAAGAATTTTATGATGAAATTATATTGTTTTAGTAATTATAAGCCTTGGAATCAATTTATTTTTTATTAACATTATAAATTGATTTCCTTATTATTGGAATTTAATTTAAGAATGTAATTATAGTTTTGTTGGTGATTATTTTTAATAAATTAATTTGTGTAATGGTGTTTTTTTTTTTTAGGCTTGTGTAATGGTGTTTTACAAATTAGTTTATTATTATTAAATTCTTATGAATGTTTTTCCTTATGCATGTGTGGGTTAGGAAGGAATCTTTTATGTCATCCTTTTAGGATTGTTACTAGAGGCGGAGTTAGGGTTAATGAATTATGTTTGTTTCCCTTGCATACTTTTGTGGCTTTTGATTTTCTTATAACCCAACCTTATGGAAGCTTTGGTTTTATTATGATGGAAATTGGTTATGTATGTTCTTGCAATACTTTGGAACTAGGTTTTGATTTTATGATTCATGATGATCTATGATATATTTTGAGAGTTATGAACTTAGGCTAGGATTATCTAGGTGTTAAAGGGGAAGTGGCTTGCTTTGGAGCCCAAAAGTGGCTACCTAGGTATCCTTAGTAGGTTACTTAAATAAGTGATAATCTAATACATTAAATGAGGTTTTAAAATGAATTAATAAGATAATGGATTCCTCACCCATGCCTTGAGTTCTAGTATAGGCTAAGGATGGGAGTGGGAGAAGATGCATGTCTGTCTAGTAGTGGCGGTGAGTGCTGGCATGATCGATTATCCTTGTCTACATGAGAGGATTTCAAGTTATGCATATGTGCACACTTGGGAGTTGGAGTCCAGTGAGATTGTCCCAAGGGGTTGGCATATGTGGAAACTTCCCTGATTTCATCTTAGGTTTCCTACGTGTATTGGTTGCCTCTGGATTAGTAGGTGTACCTTTGAGTTATTGAGTTGTACCCTTGAGATAGGAACTTTTAGAATCCCTTGCTTAGTATTACCTGATGATTGATTTTGGTATTATTATTCGAGTGGCATCTAATGTTATCTTCTCAGTACGGTGGGAGAGGAACCATAGGTTTCCATCAGGTCAAGAGGTAGTGGTTCCTCTTACCATTTGAGACTCTGGTTCCTTTACCAGTGTGGATGATCCTTGTTGAAGTTGCTTCTTATCTTATCTTCCTTGGAGATTCATACCTATTCTTTCTTTACTTGTACTTTGTACTCAGTTGTATTTTACATGCCCTGTGACTTGTGCAGTGGATGTGGGTTATCATGTATACTTTATAGTTTAGATGTATTTGTTTATTTTTGAGATGGTGTATTATGTAGAAGATTTATATGATTATTGTACTTAATAGATTAAATTGTATTTATGTAATTCTATGTCAAGGAACCCTTGAGATTTGTAATCTATATTTGAGATTGTGTATATGAGTATATATGGACTTTATGTTTTACTTTCACTTTGTTATTTAATATTATTTACAATCTCTTAAGGAAAAAAAAATATTCTATAAATTTAGTAATAGGTTTTAGGTTAAATTCTCCTAGGTTCCCTGATGGGGAATTACATATATAATTGATGGTTGAGATTGGGTAAAGGTTGTTGGTTGATTTTTAGGCTTTTGGATGCATAATTGAAGTATTACACCAAGTTTTTGTGCAAGGTTTTTATATTTAAGTTAGATGATTGATGTAGAGTAGAGTTTGAGGGTCGTAAGTAGATCGAGGGTATTAGATCTTCATTTGTAATCACACAAAATTGTAATCAAGGCATATGATGATGCTAATATAATTATTTCATTATATTCAAATCATTGTAAATCATTATAAGTTAGTGTGCGACTTCCTTAGGGTTAGAGCTTGAGGTTGATTGTATTGAGTTGTTGTCTCTAGGCAGTGTGCCTGAATGCATCTACATTCCCAACTTATGTAAAAGACAATATTTATGCAGAGTATTAGCTTGTGGGTGTCATCCCCACTGTGGTTTTTCCCTAATTGAGGTTTCCACAAAAAAAATGTGTGTTATGGTTGTGTTTTTATTTACTTTATGTTCATGCTTTGTGCTTTTTAGTTTAAGCTTCAAGCTATATGTGAATTGGTTAAGTAAAAATTAAAATTACTAGAAGCACTGATTTATCCCCCCTCTCAGTGTTCCCTTTTCCAACAAGAGGTATGTAGATAAATATAGTATGAGGGGAGTGAAGGAGAGGTATGCAGATAGAGATAAGTAGAGATAAAAGGAAAGGGAGAGGTAGGGAAGAGAATGTAGAGATATTTAGATTGATAGAAGTGGCAAGGGAAGGTTTGAGAGATAGAAGGAGGGAGAGGAATAGAGGTCTTGTAGGGAGGGAGATATATGTAGAGAGAAAGAGGGAGAAGGAAGACACATATAATTTGACAGGGGGAAGATAGATAGAGAAATGTAGAGAAGCAAGGAGAGGTATGTAGAGAGAGAGGGTAGATAGAGACAAGTAGTGAGAGAGAGAGAGAGTAGCATGGAGAAGCAGGAAAGAGGGAGGGGGAGAAAAAAAGTAGAAAGAAATTAGGGAAATACATTTATAGAAAAAGGGAGAGGGAAGATAGATATAATAGAGATAGAAGGAGAGGGAGAGGGAGAGTAGGGAAGGAGAGGTATGTAGAGAAATAAAGGTAGTGAAGGAGGGGTAACATGGAGAGAGAGAGAGAGGAGGAGAGAGAGAGAGATGAGAGATGAGAGAGAGGAGAGAGAGAGAGAGAGAGAGAGAGAGAGAGAGAGAGAGAGATCTTATTGGAGACAAAGAGAGTGATGTAAAAGGAAAATGAGATATAAGGAGCAAGTGAGTGAGAAAGAGAGAGGGAGAGAGGAATATTTAATGTATAAAAATAGGGGTAGGAAGGAGGGAGGTAGAGGTAGGTAGAGATAAGGAGAGGGAAGATACAAATAATTATATAAGGAAAGGGTGAGAGAGAGATAAGTAGAGAGGTAACATGAGAGGGTAGGAAAGAGAGAAAGGGGGAGAGAGGGGGGGAGGTATGTAGAGTTCACTAGAAGTAGGGAGGGAGTAAGGGGAGGTACATAGGGAGAGTGAGAGATGATATAGAGATAACTCTAGAGATTAAAGGAGACAAATAGAGTGAAATAGAGATAAAGAGAATGATGATAAGAACTTAGTGATTATTGAAATTTAACTTGGTCTAAGCAATTATAAGATTTCAACCTTGGGGAGAGAGGAGAGAGTGATATAGAGAGTGATATAGAGGAGGAGGAGGAGAGTGAGGAAATTAGGTAGTTCTAGAGATTGGTGGAGGCAAAAAGCATGAGATAGAGAGATAGCAAGAGAATGATAACAAGATCCTGCTAATTACTAAAATTTGACTAAGTCTAAATAATTATAAGATCTCCTAAATTCTAGAATCTGCATTATGAATCCTAGAGATTTGAAACCATTCTCAAACATATTAAAAATATATACATAAAATATAAAGTAATAATTTATATTTTCTCTTTGTGCTTTTCCTTTTTTTTCTGTGTTTTTCCTTAGGGAAAACACAAAGAGAAAAAGAAAAAATATAAATTATAGTTAAATGTTATATTATATATATATATATATATATATATATATATATATTATATATATATATATATATATATATATATATATATATATATATATATATATATATATATATATATATATATATATATATATATATATATATATTATATATATATATATATATATATATATATATATATATATTATATATATATATATATATAATATATATATATATATATATATATATATATATATATATATATATATATATATATATATATATTATATATATATATATATATATATATATATATATATATATATATATATATATATATATATAATATATATATATATCACAATGAAAAAATGCTATGGGGAGGACAAACTAATTAGCATTCAAAATATGCACGTATTTTCAGGAACTAAAAACCTGATCTACGATACACATTTCATTTAACTTTTATTCATAGAAGCACATACACATTTTGCTTGTTTACTATTTACCAAAATGTGTACATGTTTTTCTTATTTAACATAATACTTATGCATTTTTAGTTCAAGTAACGTGTGCACGTTTATAATTCAAATAACATGTATGCATTTTGCTTGGATTTTACAAGCCATAACACATAAATATTTTCTTAACTTTTTTAAAAGCATGTACACATTTAGCTCATTTAGCATTTTTTTTTTAGTTAGTGGCCACTTTTTTGTTCACCATCTTGGTGTGAATACTCAGAAGATGGGTACAAATGCATCATATTTACTATCCTTTATGTTTTTCAATGTTTTGAATGTTCATTCTTATATGCTTGTTTCAAATACTAAGTGCTTCTCACTCATATGATAACTAATTCCTAACTTTCTTCTCACTTTTTATGACACTAGAATTAGCTTAATATGCACTAAACTAGCCCAACTTCTCTCAACATCTAAAAATTTGTATTATTTTAGTTCCCATTTCTTTTATATTGAAATGATAAACCATTGATAATGATAAAAACTACCCTTTTTAATCAAAACAACTACACATTGTTTGTAAAACCACCCCAATACATTTGAGACTATTATTTTAAATTTCAACATGCTTCAAAATAATTTTTCTGGTGATAATTTTTTTGTTCACTGTCATTTTCAAAACTACCTCTAGACAAGACAAATAGTTTTGTTTGTTGCAAGCAATGAATAGTTGCCATTATCTAGTTTTTGAACTAAACACCATTATGGAAGTTATAGAGATACATCCATTTTGGATCAATGTTTTTATTTTATTTTTTTAATTTTAACTCAATAAGATTACTAACCCCTTACAAAAAAACCAATGTATATCATAAAACCTATACATCTACCTCCCAAACCACCTTTAAATAGTTGTACAATCAAAAAATGACCCAATCTACATATTCCCAACATCGTTGGTTAACAATCGATGGATAGTGTGAGTCCACCAATATATAGGGGTCCCTAAATGAAAATAGGGATTGGAATCCCAATATTAGTATGGACAACCAAAAGTACTTTTTCATCTTTTGCCCTATAGCAAGTTTTCCACTCCATCACATAGCATAGATTGTCAAAAAAGATACACATTGTTCCACATATCAGTCTATTGGCATACCTTCGATGACAACAACCACATTCCCCCCATAGTTTCCAAAATACAGTTTTCCATATGCCTTAACACATAAAAAATTAAACCAAACACCAATGGCCACCAACCTATATTGTCCCTTTATTGCTTGGACAGGTGCAAACCTCACACACACCCTCTTGAGTCTAACAGACCCTCCTCCTTCATGGTACCACTAGTTGAGCGAATCTTTCATCTCCTTCCTACACTTGTCTTGCTTCAAACTCACAAATTTCCTTCTTCATTCCTCCCATGCCTCTCGAACCTTAACTTGCAATAAGAAACCTTGCTCACTGACCAAGGTCATCAATGAAAGGCACAATAAAATTCTCTCATGCATCATCTGGGTCTTGGATTCCCTCTGAGATGTCATAACTACTCCTTGGGACAACCCATTCGAAGACATGATCCAACCCATCAATATATCTTTTGTCACTAAGATCCTCAACACCCATTTTATCACATCCTCTTCTTCTGCTAGCTCCAATGCCCAACCAAGGATAATACTAATGATATCCATGTTAATCTAAAACTAATGCTTCACACTAAAAAATTCCTCCCCTGGTAATTTCAACACTGCCTTCAAAACGTTCTTGTCTTTACAATGACATATCCTTCTCAATCTTTTAATTTTAATCTCTCCAAAGAAAGCTTGTTGATGCCTCTCTGTTAACAGGGTAAAATTCTCTTCCATTTTTAGTAACACAAATGTCGAGGCTTGCAAGAGAAAATTATTTCATCACAACTAATCCTGGCACCTTTTAAATCCAACACTACTCCTTCCCTTCTCTTGTATGCTTAAACATTAAATTCTTCTTTATAGATTCCCCAACTTCATTATTGTGTCCTTGATTATGTTGAAACAATCATTATCTTGAAAGTGTACTTCACCCACAACAAATATCACCGCCCATTTGGAAATGATATCCACCACCTCATTTCCTTCTCTTCTAATATGGAAAATTTTCAAAATTTCAAATTTGGATAGTTCATTTGTGATTACATTGATATACTTTTGCAAATTCCATTCTTGAAGTTCATCTATCATTATTGCCTTAACTATAATTAGAGAGTCACTTCCATGTGCAAATTCTTAACACCTAACCTTCTTCCCATTTAATAGCTCGTAGAGCTATCACTGCCTCCACTACATTGTTCATATCTTCATTAATCTATTTAGCTTCAAGAATAAGCATGTTCCCTTCACTTTCCCTTACAACACACCCAATCCCCAATGGTCCTGGGTTGCCTTTAGAGGCCCCGTCAAAATTAATCTTGCACCAACCTTCCTCCAGTTTAATCCATTCAACCACATCTTTATTTGCAGAAGATGGATAAACCCAATGCTGCCCATTAACGAGCAAGTTTGGATCAATGTTAATTCATATTGTGTAAGTTGAAATAGACATCCATTTGTACAATTTTTTGATCCATTCTTTGTACATTTACTTCATCGTAAAAAGGTTGTACCAATTTTAGTGTCATCCTTGACGATAACATCATTCCTTCATAAAGATATGTCTCCTCATGTTCTTGATTCTTCTTCTTCAACCACTTATTTTATTCTTTCTCCATTTGTGTACCCATTGTTTGATTCAAAGCATGAAGATCGTTTTAAAGCATGTCTATTTTACACATAAACCTAATAATCTTTGAAACATCCTCCTCCAACTTATTAAATCTTTCTTCTCCTTCATTTACATCCCTCTCAACATCCTCCTCCAACTTATTAAAGATTTCTTCTCCTTCATTTACATCCCTCTCAACCTCTTCAACCATCATTCTTTGTATTATATTCTTTTGCCCCAATACTAATTTCATATTGAAAATGATTCAAATATTCTCTCTTGCTTGACTTGGTGATAAGTGTAACTCATAAATCTTATCTACCAATTGATACATTAACAAAATTAGGCAATGTTCACATTCTCTTGTACAATAGGAAAAGTGAAGCAATACAAAGGGGTAGATTACCCCTCTTTAATTTTGCACATTTGGAAGGAAAATATCCCAATAGGATAAGGAAGGTCCCAAACATTGAATGGGTCAATGATCCTTCGCTAAATATGTAAATTGTGAAATGGAAAGAGGGAAATGAAAATGATCAAGCAATAAAAGAAGCAAAATAGGCAAATATAGACAAACCTGGAAATTAAAAATGGATAACTAACTGCACTAGAAACAAAAAATGAGCTTTAAATCAGGGTCTAGACTATTGTATTGACCTATGATTTTGATTTGGGTTGAAGTTGCAGGTTATAGAGTATTTTTGACTTTTTGTACCTGGTACTTTTGACTGAAATTTGCATGGTCTCATCGACTATTCCTGATCTTCTTGAAAAAGTTTTGGTAGCTCTCTAACCTATTCCTACACATAGAAAAAATGAAAGAAGGTTGTATAAAGGGATTTTCCTCAGTCAAACCCCTATTTAGGAATCAACCTTTAAATAAAATGAAAGAAATGAAAGCGTGATGTCATGTAGTGGAGGCTACATCTAAGAAATGTAGTATATCATACCTTTGGCAAGACAAATGCTTCTTTGAATGTAATCAAATATGTTGATGCAATAGCTTTGATTCAACACAAAAACACAAAAGGAAATCAAGACAAACAAAACTTCATGTAATTGATGTTGTAATTACCACATTGTTTGATTGAGAGAGAAGGAAGAAGACATGAAGATGTAGGTGTATCTCCTCCCTTGATAGAAAAATCCTTTGCTTAGGCCTTCAATGAGGGAAAAAAACTAGATCCACGGAGAAGATAACCTTGAGTGAGAAGAAGGATTGATTGCTTGAACTTGATTTGATTCCTTGCATTTGATATCTTGACTATGAATACTTGAAGGTGAATGCTCGATTTTGGTTCTTCAATTCTTGCTTGTAGATAATAATGGATAATGAATAATGAATACACAAATGAATCATGGATACTAAAATAAGGAGAGATAGGGTGTTCATATACCTCTCACAACATTTCATTGATTAAGACTTAGGTAGACTAATCATGTGGGACCTAATTTCCCACCAAAATAATGACACAAAACTTTAGTTCAATTTTGGGCTACTTTAGACATGAACATAATGTCTAAAATGTTATGTACATGATACATAATGTTAATAATATTATAACATTATGTACCATGTAAAAAGGTCCAAAAATTGGATTGGGTGTTAGGATGATAGGGTAGATGTAGGATTTTCAGGTACAACCTGTTTCAAGATCAAGACAAAACTTAAAGGCCACAAATAGTGATATAGAGCTTAGGTTATGAAATAAATTATTAGATTGGAGGAAAAATAGAGGAGCACACTTAGAAATAAGGGCTTACCTCAATTTTAAACAAGATTGAAATGAAATAGGACCTATATTTCAATATATATATCCATTGAGTTCCATATGAGGTCCTGTTATAGAAAATACACCAAGGTGAGTTCTAAATAAATCTAGAAAGTGTACACTAATTACATGCTTACAATTTAGGATGGTACAACTCTAATATCTTTTGATTAAAAAAATTGAGGGAGATATTCCCAAACAAATCAACAAGAATGGTTTTCTTCCTTTGGCCCTTCTTAACACCCCTCAAAATGTTGGTTAATTAAACTTATCAACTACACATGGAAAAATGTGATATTTAGAACATTATATGATACAAGACAATGAAAAAAAACAATATGATAGTTAAACCTTAGAGAAACTCTACAAGGGGTTTTGTTTTAGTAGCAGTGAGAAAATAACATCTTAATTCTCTTAAATCTAGTCAAATGTAGGTTGTAGTAAGTTGACATAATGCCAAGACAAGCCTTTCAATGTGTTGATAGAGCTTGAGAAACCTATAAGGGAGTTTGTGACCTTAGAATTTTGTTTCATAATCACTCTCACAATCACAATCCTTGCACAATGAATTGTACTTATGAGGATTATAGAGCCTTTTTAAGCACCAAAAGATGCTTTCCCATGCTTGGAAGATGGAAATGATCGATTAAACCTTTAAACTTTTTTTGTTTCTATTGATGACAATTGTTTAGCTACATGTAGTAGAGAGACAAATTTAAAATGCTATTTCACAAAGAACTTACCATAGTAATATTTTAATTATCTATGAAAACTAATGAATTCGACATAATAAATAAATAATTCATTTCTCTTGAGCATCACTTGTCATTTAACATCCCTAGAATGCTTTAGATAACCCAAAGTGTCACCTTAAACAAACATTTAAACTATTGAAGATTACAATCACTAATCTTCTTAAGAAGGCAAGTCTTGAAAAGACTCTTGATTGCAGTGCCACAAACAAATATGAAATAAAAACCCAATTATGAATCAATAAAATTCAATTCATAAAAAGTAAAAGTGAAATTTTAATAAGGTAAACACGATTATCTTAGTGATTATGTATAGGAGAAATTATTAACTAGAATAGATAAACACATAAAAATTGAATTAAATTCAAACTTCAAAATTAACAAAATAAAAGAAATAAGACAAAGAATATATTTGTTGAACTTACATATAATAATATTTCTAATTAAACATTAGAATAATCTAGACAACACAAAAATAAATAAATAGTTTTTTTTCTCCTTCACAATTAAATTCTTACAGTCTTAACAAGTGCCACGTAGATAATAGTTATATTTATATAATAATATTATTAATAAGTATAATATTATATATTAAATAATTTGCAATAGAATTAACATTCTAGTGTCATTTAGTTTTTAAATTTTTATTATATTTTTAATTTAACAATTGAAATCTTTTTTTAAAAATAGTTTTAAATTTTTTATTATATACTTTAAATTAGTTAAATATATCTTAAAGGAATTTTATTTTATTTTTAAATTAATAAAAAATTATAGTTTTTTAAAATTTTTTATTTCAATAGTCATAATTGTAAAAATTAAAAATATAATTATTAAATATAAATTTCTAAAATTTTGTAATTTATAATTAAAAAATATGTAAAATAATTTATATTAACATAAATATTTATTAATAATAATTCTATTTTAAACATAAAAAAATTATTATCGGTGTGTTGGAAGGTAGGGTAGGACATTTAATGATATTTTCTTTGTATTTTCAAAAAACATTTTTTAATAAATGAATTTCTTGTACAACACTTCAAATTATTTAGCCAATCAAATTTTTATATATGATAAAATTAAAAATTTAACATTTTTACTATATAAAATATAAAATATATAATACAATAACAAATTTAGTAATTTTTGATTGGTCGAGAAACATTGTTTTAATCACTACTTAAACGATTGGCAAAGTACTAATTATTAGAGCTATAAAACTCTACTCACTCACTAATCGTCTGCTTCCTTTTGCGAATCGCCCGCTCCTCCCAGACAATCCATTTCAACTTCACTCTTTCTTGCACCCACAGACTGTTTAAGCCATAATTTGTTTCTCTAGCATCCACACCCTTTCGACAAGTCCCAAGTCAGCAACGGCCCGGTAACCTGTATGGCAACAATTACAGGGTTCAATGCCCACATTCCTTTCCTGCACATCTTCAATGCCTCACATCCAATGCTTTCTTCATATACTTCTACAGTCTCCGCGCTTTCAAAGAAACACCCGCTTAAGCATTCTCCCAGAGTAAGCAACTCTCAAGCAGCCCACGTCCGTGAAAAAACATGGATCAGTGGACAATATAACAGCAAGAGGCAGGGCAAGATGATACTATGCTCAACGAACAAGCTTGCAGAGACCGAGTCAATTCCTCTAGAAGAAAATCCAAGACATGTAGCTGAAAAGCTTCCATCTGCTTCTGGTGTGTATGCTATGCATGATAAGAATGGAGAGCTTCAATTCATCGGTATTTCTAGGATGATTTCTAACAGTGTCCTCTCCCATATTCGAGATGTCCCAGAGCTGTGCGGTTCAGTAAAGGTACGGTTCTGTAACCTCAGATTCACGTTGAATGACATAAATTTTTAGTGCACATAAATCTATTAGGATAAGCTATTATTTGTTTTCATAATTTTTTCGTTTCTCTATAGTCAGAGTCTGGTAGATATTCCCTGTGTATGAGTGCACATATGGAGGCTAGCTAGAAACATACCCAACATTTAGACCTAGGGGCTATAAAACCTAGACGCCTTAGAGGTGGTCGAGCCCATCCGTTGAGTTCGGCCTGAATGAATCTATATCCTATATGGATGTGTTCAGAACCATTGTATTGTGAGCGCTAATATGTGTTAACTTTCTTTTGACCCTCATCGATGATTTCACTAGTAGAGGGAGTGTAGGGTTGTTTCAACTGGCGAGTTATGTTCTTATGCTTTTCGCTATAATGTCATAGAAGGTGTGAACTTTTATAGATGAACACGTCACATTCTTTTCTTGGCAATATTAAATTTTGAGGCTTCAACAGCAAGATATTGACATGATTAGCTGCATGGGTGCTGCTACTGATAGCTTTACTTAGGGTTGATCTTCTTGTACATTGAGCACAACAATTGCGCTTTGAGTCTGTTGGGTTTACAATTTGTGCGGTTCTGGTTCATGCTAGTTGGAAGAAGGTAGGGCTTAGGCTTATCCTTTGCTGATTCGAATAGGGTCAGGAAGTGTTCGGTTATTCAATTGCTTAGGGTGCTACTTGGGTTCAGTTTTATTTTTCCAAACACAGGGCAATCCGATCTTGCCATAATGTCAGATTCCAATGTGTTGGAAGCAAATACTCTTGATAACTTTGACAACTTTACTTGGTTCTATTTCATTAAAGAAGCCAGTTGGTGGTTCAGTTGGTCAGCATGTTTGTTTCCTGTTAGATTAAGTTGGGTACGTGCAATTACTAGGATCCAAAATGTGAAAATTTAAGACATTTCAGATTATATTACTTATGACTCATAAAAAGTAGGTTTTTTGGATCCTGGGATTTGTTTGTAAAGTAAAACTAGCATATTTGCCACCTCATTTTGCACCAGTTACTTTACAGATTACTCTGGTCAATGCACCTGATCGTGCTGCTTTGACTGATGCATGGAAGCTTTGGATGGAGGAGCACATAGCTGTCAATGGAAAGGTTCCTCCTGGAAATGAATCTGGGAACAACACATGGATAAAGAAGCAAAGACGAGCCAAGCCCGATCTCCGACTTACGCCCGGCCAACATATGCAGCTGACAGTTCCTTTGGAGCAATTGATCGACAAATTAGTAAAGGAGAATGAGGTGGTAGTCTTCATTAAAGGTTCAAGAACTGCTCCACAATGTGGTTTTTCTCACAAAGTCTTGACAATATTGAATGAGCAAGGAGTAGATTATGAGTCGGTTAATGTTTTTGATGAAGAGTACAATCCTGGATTAAGGGAGACCATGAAAGTATATAGTGGTTGGCCTACATTCCCTCAAGTGTTTGTTCGGGGAGAATTGATAGGGGGTGCTGATATCTTATCTGAGATGGCAGAAAAAGGGGAACTTCAGGACCTTTTTAGGATTAAGAAATAGAGAAAGAAGTTTTTATTTAAAGTATTGGAAAAGAGGCATGCAAACAAGAGAGGGATTGCAATGACCATGTTGAACAATAAGACATGTTGTTGTTCATTGATCAGTTATTTTTGAAGCTCCGACAATCTTTTCCCTCAGTTCGCCAATGTCTGCTACCAGCTACAGGGTGTAATAATTTAATTAATAGTACCGACTGCAGAAAAATGAAATGTCAGTGAATCCTAGACATTTTACTAATGAGCACTTGACATCTTAGGAACACTTTTATTCTTTGTAAGAATATGTTGCTAGTGAAGTGATTATATTTCTTGGATGATTTTAATTATAATAAAAAATGTAACAAAATGTTGATATGTAACATGAAATTGCTCTTTCGTAAAATTTCTTTTATGAGGAATTGAATTCTGGAAGTTATAATGCATGAAAAAGACTACAGGGGATTCCATTTATACACATTGTAGAGGCACCAATTACAGTTATCTAATTTCAGTTGATACTTACACATCGTAAATACATTAATAAGTAACATCTTCAAAGTTGTAAGCATACAGGGAAAAACTGGCTTCTAGACTTTCATTCTTCAAGCAGAAGTGTAGATTTGTACAGGTATAAGACACTAGATAGCTCGTGATTTATTTGAAGAACCTTGATTTGTTAGTGGTTTGATATTTTTTAACCTTTTAAACATATTCTTTGGAGTTTTGGACTATTTGATGGGAAATGTGAATTGGGTTTGATATGGTTCAAGAGTCCATGACAATACCACTAACCTTGTGAAACTTGTAGAAGCAGTCCTCATCGGTGGTGAGGAATTTTTTATCCCAAAAGGATCTTTGTCACAAACTCTTAGATTTCAAAACAATCTTCATGGAGAATAGCCATGATTGAAATTTGTACACATTGGCAAAAGAGGTTCCATTATCTTCGTACACATCAAGACCTCAAAAAGCTCCTCCAGAAGACACCAAAATTTATTTCTGTGTAGATGTCAGAATGACCTTTTCACTGCCTCTGAGAAGAGTGCAAACAGATTGCTGATTCAGAATATGGTAGTTATATGGCTGTCAAATTTTAGTTGATTCAGAAATAGACTCAAAAATTTTAATGTTGGAAAATGGTAGGAAGGAATCCTATTGCTTACTTTCAACGTGCTGGATCTGCATGCTGAATGTGCATTACTTGGGTTGCTTTGCTGATTGTGTGCTGACAGTGTTAGCATGAATAGAAAACATATGGCCTTGACACTTAGAAACATGTTGGCCGAATCAAACCATTTTTTTGCATATTTTGCATTTTTTCCCACCTAGGCCATAGGAATCAATCAGTCGGGTTAATGACCTGCTCTTGATCTCTAGTGCCTCTATACTGGCTGAGAGGGCCACTCTTGTGTGAACCAAGCAAGCTCAAAGGTATATGATGAACCAAGTAAGTGTGAAGGTCTACATTTGCAGATGAGCAATAATGAAGTCAGCTACGAATGTTTAGAATAATGAATTGTAATCAACATTGCAGAGGATGTGTTTCCTATTAGTTCAACAATCATAATATATTCTAATCAATTTCTATTGCATATTGCCTTGTAGAAATGATCTTCAATGTTTTGCAAGTCCGTTCTATCTTGCCTTAAGGTTGTGCGCCTTAGCTTGCAAGTCCAAATCAGGAGCAGTGAGCTTCCTTGATCAAGAGCCTAAAACATTGTAATCGGTTTTCATATGATGAGATAGTTCTTACCATTGTTTTTCCCACATTGGGGTTTCCACATGAAAACCTTGGTGTCCTTGTGTGTTGCCCTATCAGTTTTTAGTTATTTACCTCTGCATGTGTTAAGTGGAATGAATGGTTAAGTTATAATATACGCTAATTCCCCCCCCCCCCCCCCCAACATCGGAAAGTGTTCAACAATTGGTATCAGAGCAAGTTTCTTGAAGAAATAGTTTAACAACTGAGGTAGATCCGAGATTTGAACACAATGTTTGAATTTGAATTAGATTAGGATTTGGAAGCCATGGAACTACAAGAATGGGATGTTGATGCAATTGTACATCTTGAAGGTGAATTAAGACTAGCTCTTGCTGATATCAAGAAAAGTTCAAGAAAGCAGAACATGTTGTCCATTTGAAGAAGCAAGTTGAAGAAAGAAAGAAGACTATTGGTAGTCTTGAAACAAAGCTACATATCAAATCCGGATAATGCACTAAGCTTGAAGAAGTTGTCATGTTGAGAAAGGAATTGAAAGAGACAAAAGATCAAATTGACAAGAACTTGAAGCTCAAAGGTGACAATGATTTGCTTGATGAGATGCTAGGTTTTCATATTCTATCTAAGGATTAAGCTGGTCTTGGTTTTAACAAAGGAGAAAGTTCTAAGACTCCTTGCAATGATGGCAAGGGAAAGTAAAAGGTCAAGGATAAATTCAAGAAGACAAATGGAGATTAAAAAAGGTTTCACTTTGGTCTGAAACAAGAAGTTTGCTCCTGCTCAAACCAGGTATTCTCCATCTTTCAATAGTAAATGTTTTTCATGCAACAAGTTTTTACATAGGGCTAGTGAATGTAGAAGTCAAATTAGATCTCAACCATTTAATGGTCAACGCTATGCTTGCAATAAGTTTGGACATAAGGCAAATAAATGCAAAAGTAGAATGATGAGAAATGGATGTGTATGTAAAAAATGGCAGAAATGTCGAATCTTTCAATGGTTACTGTTATGCATGCAACAAAAATGGGCACAAGGCTGTTGAGTGCATATCTAATGCCAAAATGAGTGGCTTTTAGTGGTCATGGTCCTACATTTGTTAGATAATTTCTAGATTTGATTGTGTAAGTTTTTTTTGTCATCAACGTTTTGGATCACACTACATGATCCATCATCAGGATGCAAGAGAGCAAGAAGGAGAATAAAATTGCAAATTGCAGACCTAGAGTGGAATAAGTAGAAGGGGGAAAGGAGGCAGCACAGTAGTCGAGGTTGACAAGACCCCTAAGAGACCAAGGAAACAAAAGAAACTACAACAATACATAAAATAAAATCAAGCCTAAAGCCAAAACACAAAACACCACAATAAGAACAAACAAAAAGCAAGGAAATAAATTAAAAATTAAAACAACCCAGAGAGAAAACCCAAAGACAACAAAACAAGAAAATATTAAAAATAGTAAGAAATAAATAACTGTACAAATTAAGAGGTACATAAAATACAACACAAAATAAAGGTGAATAAAAACAAATAAAGAGGAACAAAAAAGGGAATAAACCTAACTACACAAGGATGAAAATGATGAAAGACACAAACGAAACAAACAACAAAAAAGATTAAACTATAATAATAAACAAAATCAATAACAAGAAAAGAAAATAAATAAATTAAAAAATTAAACCTACAAATAAAGGAAAAAAATACCAATATGAGAAATACAACGATAATATATATATATATATATAAACAAGAACTAAATATCCACCCAAACACAGACGCATAAAATTTAACAAACAATTAAATATCGAGAAAACAAACCCCACTAAAAAGCACAAACATAAACAGGAGAAGACAAAGCGATGAAAAATGAGGCAGCAAGAAGAGAGAGAGAGAGCAAACTCAAAAGCAAGCCTAGAAAAAGAGCAAGGAGGAGGGAGACAGAAAGGAAACAATGAGTCAAAGAAGGAGTCTAGACCAGGATGGCAAGAGATGACTAAAGTACCAACGCCCAGAGCCACCCAACCAGAGCCCCATGAGGGCAAGAGATAAACCACACACAGAGAGAACAAAACAAAGCCTCAAGCCAAGGGGAACGAGGAAGAAAGGGGGGGGAGAAAAGGGAGACAAAAACGAGGAGGAAGGGGCTAGGATGAGGGGTCACCACGAGGGGGGTTCCTAAGGGAAGACAACAACGGCTGCCAAGAGTTACTTACGCTCCAACCATCATCACGATTACGGTTGGAGGGGTTATTACTGATTACAATTGCCTCCTTGAGCTTTCTCTTAAAGAAGTTGTCCTCCTTGAACACAATTTGCACATCCTCCAAACAAATATGGTGCTTAGTGGAAGCAGAGTGCTCAATTAGAGCTGATTTGACAACACGCTCATGTTTGATGTCTGCAACATGCTCTTAAATACGGGTGCTGAAGGAGCGGCCAGTTTCACCTATGTAGGGGGTTCCACTAGAACAAGTAACCTTATATACCCCCAACTCTAAAAAGACATCCTTGGAGTCTTTCAGTGTGGGAATACAATTTTTCAAGGTGGTCAAAGGTTTGATGGCAACCCGAACACCTTTTTTGACCAAGACTTTAGAGATCTTAATGGAGATCCCATCTACATAGGGAATGGAAATAATCGGGGCTTCCTGGAATGGAGAGGGAGGGAGATTGGAGGAAGAATGAAAGACGGATCTAGCCTAGTAGAAGGCTCTAGAGATCTGCTTGACAGAATAACCATTCCACTTGAACACATGACGAAGATGGGTGAGTTCCTGGTCTAAATTATCTTTGTCACAAATCTGATAGGCTCTCAGAGCAAGGGTTTTGAGGACTTTTTGGCTGGAATGGTGGTGAGAGGAAGCATGAAGATAAAGGTCAGTGTGAGTGGATTTACGAAAAACCCCATGACCAAGAGAGCCATCAGTTTTTTTGTGGATCATGATATCAAGAAATGATAGATAGTTATCTGATTCGATCTCTTTGGTAAAGGACATACACGGAGCTACATTGTTGAGGTGCACATGAAACTCTTCCAGTCTATCATGACCATGCGACCAACAGACATTAGTGTCATCTACATACCGTTTCCACCACTTAGGCCTAAGAAGGAAAGATCGCAAGGCAAGTTCCTCAAACTTCTCCATATACAAATTTGCAATCAAAGGAGAGAGAGGTGAACCCATGACCACTCCATCGACTTGTTCATAAATGACACCTTGGAAAGAGAAGAAGGTGGAGCACAAGCACAACTCCACAAGAGAGGCAACCTCAACATTAACCTTGCGCTTGACAATCTCAATAGAGTCAGGAATGGGAACCTTGGTAAAGAGGGAGACCATGTCAAAGCTAACCAAAATGTCATTATTGTCACATCTAGCTTCCTTCACCATTCTGCTCGCAAGGAGCTCATTAAGTCCCATTTGTAGAGCACATAGCTCATAGATGATGCAATGGAAGTCCTTCATGAAGGACTTCTAGAAATTCAAATGGATGAATCATTGACTAGTACGGGTAGATGGAGTTGTTGCTTGAAGGATTTAAAGAACATGCTTCCAAATTGGAAGCTACAATTTGGAAAGATGCCGAAAAGAAGTTGGCGGAGAAAAGATTAGAGGAATTGGTGAACAAATGTGCCATCACACATATCTAGTTGTACAGAGCTTGAAGGATTTCGAGAAGAGTATAAATGAAGTGGTGGCAATATACCAATATGTTCACTGACGGCCAATAACAACAAAGAGTATTAAGGATCAGATAGATATTATAGAACCTTAGATTGTACAATTAACCAATACGGTTTATTTGAAAAGAGATGCAGATGGTAATGGTAGAATATAGATAGAGAATTTGTACATACAATTAAACCTATTGATTGATTAGAAAGAGAAGATAAAGGAGTTTTGTCTACGGAGAGATATAATTGTCTTGAAACTCACTGGTAGGATGAAACTTTTTGAGGACTCTTAGAAGCTTGATTAGTCTGTTAAGGTTCCAGATAGCCTTAAGGAGGCAAAGGATCTTTTGAAGTTTGAGATTCAGAGCAACATTTTGGCCTCAACAAGAGATGAGTGGAAGTCCACTTGGGCACAACTCAAGTTCATTCTCAAGGGCATCATGTCCCCATCAAAGTGAGCTGCTTAGTTTTGCCGGCAAGACAATTTTGTTCATGTATATATGCAAACAAGTAGCAGATTGTTGGAGTGCAATTTTTGATTTCATATGCATTCATTTTGGTCATACCCAAAGGGGGAGCTGATATCATCAAGGGGAGAGATTCTATACAAGGGGAATTTTGTAGAAAACTATTGTAAAACTGTATTGGAGATATGGATAAGTGTTATAGAATGTTGTAGATATGAATTGTTGTACTCAGGAGGAATAATGTAAAAAAAATTGATTAAATATAGAGTTAGTTTTGTGATGTAGAGATACCCTTTGTCTTTGATGTCAAATGAGGAAAGATATACAATTGGGTATGATGCAGAGATGGTACAAGTGTTGCCATCAATGACAAAGGGGGAGATTGTTACAAATATGAGCTAGTGTTGACATTTAGGTCAACTAAGGTCTAGAAGTATGAGATCAGTTGTGTTCCGGTTTGTTCTAGAGTGATGTATTTGAAGAGTGCATATGTGTTGACATTGATGTATGGAGATTGATGGTGGTGATGGTAGATGTCATATCCAAATGATTTATGTCTATTCCAGAGCATTGAAGAAGTATTCATGTGTCTACATCAAAATTTGGCCAAGTACGACTATTTAGTTTGATAGAGTGGGTTCGGTGTTTTGGTTCGCATTGATTCATTTTGCCTTGTGGTTGGTGGTTGTAAAACGATGTTAGATCTCAGGTTTCAAGTTCCTATTCATTCCGTAGTTGATTTGGTGATGGTTTGAGTGTCGGTCCACATTGATTCATTTTGTTTGATAGAGAGGGTTTGGTGTTTTGGTCCGCATTGATTCATTTTGTCTTGTGGTTGGTGGTTGTAAAACGATGTTAGATCTCAGGTTTCAAGTTCCTTTTCATTCCATAGTTGATTTGGTGATGGTTTGAGCGTTAGTCCATGCAGAGATAGTGTACCTATTTGTTCCTTCTAAAGATTTGGGCTGCGGTTCTCTGATATAGTTTTGTTGGTGTCAGGTGATGCTATGTTGTGCATTTGCAAGTGTCTTGGAGGTCCATATCATGTTTTGAGCACGTTTGGTTGGCTTGCATTACTAGTTTTGATTTTCTAGAGCCAACTTGTGTAGTTTTGGTCTGTGTGGTAGCGTGCAGAGTTGAAGATGATGATTTGGGCATGTTAGGAGGGTGTGCCGACATGGTGTGATGCTTCACACGTCTTTTTTTCCCTTCTACATTACATTGGAGAATGTGTTTGGGGTCGACTGTCTATGTTCTACATGTTACATCTAATTGGGTCAACCTAATTGATGTTTTTATTTGTTGTGGATGATATATAAGGGATGAGATCATTTGGAAGATTGTATGAGTTGAATAAGAGGTTGTGTGGGTGTGGAGTAAGTTCAAAGGTCCGTATTTGCAGATGAGTAGTATTGAAGTCAGTTTTAGATGTTTAGAACAGTGAACTGTAATCAGCATTGCAGAGGACACTTTTCCTATAAGTTCAACAGTCATACCTTTTTGTAATCAATTCCTATTGTATCTTGCCCTGAAGAAGTGATATTTAGTGTTTTGCAAGTCCATTGTATCTTGCCCTTAAGTTGTGTGTCTTATCTTGCAAGTCCAAATCATGAGCAGTGAGCTTCCTTGGTCAAGAGCCTAAAACATTGTAATCAGTTTTCATATAGTGAGATAGTTCTCACCGTGGTTTTTCCCATGTAAACATCTAGCTTTCCTTATGTTTTTCTCTTTCTATTTTCAACAGCAATAACTCCCTTTTCCCTTTTTGGTTGGCCTTTTATTGTGAAGAAAAGATGAGTCAGGTAGACTGTCATGTCCCCAATTTAGTGACATGTCATTTTTCAGTGGATTTGCCTATCATGGACTCTCGTAGGCAGATGGTTTTGGTGAGAGAGTCATTCTGATGATTATTTGGGGATTGGATGGTCTTATTTGCTCTTGGAGAGATGGTGTTTATCATATTTTTATTATAATGTGTTATGTGGGGCCAAAATGTTATAATTTTGAGTTGAGTTGCACTTTTTATTTTATAAAGTTACTTTTTATATAAAAGTGCATTATAAAAGGATTTTATAAGAATATTTTATGGATACTTCTAGAAATTCTAATGGCTTCTTAGAAAAGTAAATAAATAGAGTGCTTGGCCTCTCATTTGGACCTCCCATGACTTGAGTTTACACTACTTTTCTCTTTGAGCATTTGTGGTGCCATCTTGGTCTGCAAATTGTCATTTGATCTTTAGGAACGAAGTTTCTTAAGGATTTGCATAATTGAGGAGGTGAAATATCCTTTGAAGGGTTGCACTTTGGAAGTGGTATTCAACCATTTCAAGTTGAGCTTATTTGGAGTCCTCAGACTTACCTGAGGGTTTGAGTTTTTGATTGCAAGAGGAAAAAAAACAAATCCAAAAAAGCAAAGCGAAAAAGCAGTCCGAAAAAGCAGATCCGAAAAAGCAAAGCGAAAAAGCAGATCCGAAAAAGCAGTCCGAAAAAGCAAAGTGAAAAAGCAGATCCAAAAAAACAAAGCGAAAAAGCAATCCGAAAAAGTTTTTGCTACAAGTCTAATTCAGTTTTCAGAATTTCAGGATAGGGTTTTGGAACCACATTTTTGTTCATATCTTCCTCATTACTCAGCATATCATTTTGGGTATTTTTGCATCGGATTTCTATCGTCAAGGAGATAAAGATAGGTGCATTTTGGAGTCCCAAAATGCCATGATTTAGTTTTAAGGAATTTTCAAAATTCTTAGACATTTTTGAAAATCTGCAAGAAAGTACATTTTCAGATTTGGGGTGACTTTGGCTTGGGTGTTGGCATCTTTAGCACTGGCAAAAATTATCGCAGCCATCTACAATCAGGTTCCTCACTTCTCATTTGGCATTTGGCATATTTTCTGAGAAATGTATGTTTTCAGTTGAGTACAAAATATAGCTTCAACACTTTACCATTTTACATTGTACTTGTCTTTGTTTGCCATTTGGCATTATTGGTATCAAAGGAAGGCTAGGATTTTGCAAGTGAAAGGGCATTGTAATTTTCAGTCTATCTATATTGCAAACCTAGGGTTTGATGATCATATTATTGGCTGAAATATGTATGGCATTGTTGCAAATTGTTGATATATGAATGACATATGGTTTTGAGCAATTTCCTACATCATTGATAGTGTTTTAGATGGTATTTGGTTGCTATCTATTATTCTGAAATTTTGGGACAGCAAACTCATATACTCAAAAATAATTTTCTATCTACATCTTGAGTTGCATTTTTGAGGGTTTATTTAGTGGCCTATTGGTAGGGGTCATTACATAGACACCCTTTTAATTGTCTTTTCCTTTTGAAATGTCCTTTGGGCAAATCTTCCATTTCTCCTGGCAGTATTGAGATCTGTTCATCTTTATTGATCTTCTGAATCTGTTCTGGGCTGGTTAGAGCTCACAACGGTCTTATATTTTTAATGGTTTTAAGCCTCCAGATTCCATTATCATTAATGTATTTTATGCTCCCTTTTTAGTGTCATTAGTAGCAAATGGTTTCTCTGTCTTCTTTCCCTTTCTATGTAATGGTTTTTTAAAATTTTCATTATTTTCCTTTTAAATAATAAACTCTAGTTCTCAATTATAGAAGTTTGCACAATTAGAATAAACATGAAATTTATATGTTTCAGAAATTACAGCTAATAATGAACTCTGATAATATTTAGAAAATGGCTTTGAATGATCAAGTTGCTTACTTCCAGCAGCTGATTAATCAGTTCCTCTTCTTCTTTAGCAATTTATTTCTTAATGAAGTGCCCTTTCTGCCTTTAGTACTGCCTGATATTTTGATCTTAGTGGGTCACAAACTGCTGCTGATTGTAAAGGAATTTTAGTTCAAACACAGATTTGCACAAAGGTGATTTCTTGTGAGATCACCCTTAGCAATTGTGGGATTTTGTCCTTCAATTCTGCCATGAGGGGCTTCATCCCCAAGTTTAATGAACTGCTATTCATGCTCCAGAGGAGTGATTATCAGATAATAAAAGATGTATTCTTCATATTGTGCTTACTTCTCCTTGTTTGGTGTCTCTTATATATCTTTTTCCTTCAATTGTTGTAATTCTATACATGCCCCTTGACTTTTGATCAATTTTGTATTTTATTGTTTTTTTGTTTTTATTTTTTGATAGTTTAATTATTTATTATTATTATTTCATTTAAATAATAGGGGATATTAGACTTCCATTATAGGTTATTCATTGTCTTTGACACTAAGATCAGCTTCTTTCTCATTCTGCAGTCGTCTCCCAAATTAGCTTTCACCCTGTTTGGAACCAGGAAGTGCGGTGTCATTCTTAAAAACTTAAACCCCTTTGAGTTTTCTTTCCAGACTCTGAAAAGGGTTATTCTGTTTCCTTTCCCTTTAATCATCATCATCACCATCAGTCTTCTAACACCATCTTATCATCACCTATTGATGTGTTATTCTTCCGTGTCCTGCTTTGTGTACTCTGTTCTTTATGTCTTGTATTGTGACTTTGAGAAGCATGGGCAAAGGAGGAACCTTTTCCTTCGCCAGTCATTTCTTGTACTCTGTTATATACCTAGGCATATGATAGATGGGGTGATGAAGATGTTGATAGCAGTTAAAATTTTGGAAAAAGAAAAGATAAAAAGGGACTAATGAGCCCAAGAGGCATCCCATTCTCCATATCAAACCCAAAATTCTCTCTATGAGGTGCAACTATACCAGGTCTAATTGTTGAAAGTTGTGAATGTGATGTCTCAATACAGTCAATATATTATTATAGTTTTAGGACCTTTGTTTTTTAAAAATTTGCAATTTTATTTTCTCCGATGAGCTATTCTTTGTTTATCTTGGTTAAACATTTTGTCGCAGCAACAAATTGTGGAACTGGTAAGTTTTCATGAATTGATGTTGTTTCTTGGAAAGTTTTATTCAGGTTGGTTTATCATTGCAATTTGTTGTTTAGTATTCAGCTAGTTTCCAAATCCTCAATTAAGCACTTTCTCAGGTTTAGCTGCATGTGAATCATTTTTGAAACTGCTTGTGGTGTATAACTAGGTCCATGTTCTGAAAATGAAATCTTGACGATATCTAGTTTTGTTTTGTGTCTTTCTAGTCGTGAAACAAATTTTGATTTGTTTTAATTTTTTTCCTTAGACTTTAAGGGAATCAGTTTAATTCACTGGTGGTACTTGATGGGTTATACTTTTGTACACTACGTGTTTATGCTTTTGGAAGTCTGACTTTCAGAAGCTTTTGGACTCAGTGGATGTTCATGTAAAGATGCTTGCCAACTTAGTCTGGACCTGAAATGTATTTAATGTGAGTTTTGAGTTCCTATAGTTCCCTTTTTGGAGATTTTGATTTTGATTTCCAAAACTTAAGCTTTCATCTCTGAACGAACATTCTTGGAAACTTGTCTTAAATCTGATTTAATTTTGAATAATTTTGATTTCAATTTTAATAAGCAATTGGGTTTTAAAGGGTTATTCATAGTGTTTGATAGACATTTCCGATCTGGTATCTTTTGGAAAGTTATTTGAGTTTGCAGAGTTTCCTTTTTCCTCCAAGCTCTGGATTTAGCCAGTTTCCAAAATCAGCCTGAATCTTTTGTCTTTCAATTATTGTGGGTTAACAAAGTCGAAGCTAATGAGGTTTAAATGTATTTACATGATATATCTTGGGCCACTGATTTGACAGGTTTTTATTTGTTACCTTATTTTACTTTTCATTGTTTTGGAGGTTTCAACCACTTTAGTTGTTTCCTACATCTTTATCAGTTTGTGCTCCACCTCTCCATACTTCTCTTTCTTTACAAGAAGTGTGGTTTGCAAGCTACCTCAAGTATTCCTCATCCCGATGCTGGATCACAGAGTGTGATCTGAAATGTTGATGCTAAAAATTTATACAGTTATATCAAGAAGCAGTCTCAACTCAGGTTATTATTGTTTAGGACTAATTATGTTTTAAAAACCAAGACCTTGAATGGAATGAATTTTAGGTTATTTTTTTTATTGCAGGGGTGCGACATTATTGCATTTCTCAAATTTGAAGCCATCATTTGTTTGTGTTTATTAATACACAAAATGCAAGACTCACATACTTTAGGGATAGAAATTTGACAAACAGGAGAAACAACTAGGGAAGGAGCAAGAATGGTGTCATCCTCGTAGACAATTTTTTGTCACAAAGGAAGTGCAAATGCAGATATTGAACTTACATTGTTGCAGTGCATAGAATGCCCTGCAATTATCTGCAACAATGGTGTCATCTTATATTACGATAATAGATAGTTTATCATTTTACTCTCTCTTTTGTCTATTTCTAATGGTCACTCTTTTTGTAATGTTTCCATAAACTCTTTCTGTTTGTTATGGAAACTCTCTTTCACTCTGCAAGAATGTTTCTATTTCCTCTCTCCTGTTCATTATAAAAACATTCTCTTGTATCTTGTATATATAGATCATTCATGATCATTGTTTAATAACACATTCATTATTTTACCACAATATGGTATTAGAGCAAATTCCTGGCCTCTTCGAAAATTTTTAATTTCTTTTTTGAAATTATTAGTTTAAGATTTTCGAAGCTTTTTTGCCTTGAGTGTGTTCAAAATTTGCATTTTTTTCCCTCACCCACCCGTCTTGGGTTTCTGCATTTTCGACTAGGGTTTTGACCCTTCAGTTCAAGTCGGATTTTTTTTTGATTGCAAATTCCTTGTGGGTTTTTCGAGAGCTCACTGGGTGGTTTTCCGTTTTTTTTGGGTGCCTCGATTTTCGAGCCTGAGACTGACCTGGAAGCAAGAATAATGGATTGTTTAATTCCTTCCTACAAAACTGGAAGGTCAGTTTAATTATGTGCATGAAGCATACCAAACTGTTGACAAATATAACTTATATGATTTGTATGACGATGATGTAGTTCAAAACATCAAAAAAGCTAAATGATATGGGATATGTTGTCACCGTCACTACTACTGAACAAGGAGCGATCAAGAACAAACAGATGAAGAGTAAGGGAATAAATCTTTGCTGAACAAGGAGGCTTTTGAAAATGCACTGCTGGAATCTCTCCTTTTAATAGATGATAATAATAACAATGCATCTGTTCACAGGCTGGTAGACTATGGTGAAAGTCTGGAAGATATGGAAGAGATACATCTGAGGAATTTAATCATCAAATATAAGCACAAGGAAAAGGTTTTTCCGAGTCCATAGAATAATCACAGGCTAGTTAAAGGCATTGTAACTATAATAGATGCAGTTCTTGTTTCTGCCAAAGTTTTTGAACATTCTCAAATAAGGCATACTACATCACAGTTGATTTAAGGTTCTATCTTATATACATCTGTAAGGTCCAATGCCTCTCCCTATTGAAAATTCAATTGAGAAAAATTGTTGTATGTAATATGTACTCCTGGAGCTATATCAAATTCTTGGATAATATAAATGTGGGTTAAACAAGTTGAAGAACTGGTAACTATGGAAATAGAAGAAGACTTATTCCAGATATCCAAGAAACACATGAGAGGGTATTTAATCTCCTCAATTGGGCATACTATGAAGGATATAGTGGTTGATAAAATTCAAACCCTGACAAAATAAAATAATAATTTGCTTCAAGGAGTCAGAGAAGTGCCTGCACTTTTACTTCAGTCAGCTGAGACTAGCATAAAGGTTTTTTTCCAAAGTTGTTGTGTAACAATCTTAATCAGATGAATTGCTTGCCCTTGGTACAAACAGAGAACACAAAGAAACAGAAATGCAAAAAGTGGATTATGAATTAGTTTGAATCTCTTCCGTATATAAAGATGGTGGTTTGACAAACCAAATGTTGCTGACAAAAGTGGAGTTGTATTGTTATAAGGTGTTAATTCATTTTCATCTGGATGATATCAGTCTTTAGAGGAAATAGCTAAATTCTTTTTCTGATGCAAGCTTTCAGTTAATTTTGTATGCACAACATTGTCTAATTACCCAAGCAGCCTTTGATGATACTTTGAGGAGATTTATGATTAATTTTCAAACATAGTTTTCTGATAACTAAGAAGGGAAATTAAAAAATTAAGGAGTTCATGGTGAAGGCAAGTACACAAGTAGAGAGAATTAGAGTTTTGATGGAAACTTCAGAGGAGCAAATATAATTTATAAACGATCGAATGAGAAGCTAAAGACTTGATTGACAGCGACCCTTCTTTCTCTGGCCACATTATGTGGGCTGCCAAGATCACTGGGATTTTACCTTGGTTTTGGAAGCAGTCTTTATACCATAAGTATGCCTTGTTAGGATTTGAACCAGGTACAGTCCCAAAGAGAGTTTCTCAACATCTGTAATTTTTGCACTGAAGCTCTATATTCTGAAAAGGGATGCAGATGTATATAGCATATAAAACTAGAGAAGATCATAAATTTTGCAAACCAAGACCAAACTGTTCCAAAACTATTTTATAGGACTGAAGGGTGATCAAGAGGTGACATGGTAAAATGGAAATACAGAGAACTTGCTCTACAAAGAGGAAAACCTCAGAGACTACAAGCATAGACACCAAAAAGCTTCATGAAGCACACAAATTGCTAGCTTCCGGATTTAGAAGAAAAAATGAACTGGTGCTATAAATAAAGAATCAGTGTCCATGATACATTTAATAAGACTGTAAAATTGTTTTGCGGACCAACTCCATATCTTCAGTTTTTAGGTTATAAAGCAAGTTTTATATTTGACCATATGCTGCAAGGGCTTTGTGGTACCCATTTAATAATTAAGAACATAAAGGGCCTAAAAGTTTAAGGAGAAAAGAATAAAATGACAGAATTACGTGTCTAAGATTTTCTATGTTTTTGGTTAGGAAAAATCTTTTCCAATTTTTTTGGGGGATGGCTGTCAAATCATATGAAAAATTAATATTTGAATTTTTGAAGTGCAGAATTTTTTTTTAACTTCAAAGACTAAAAGATGTTGAATTTTTAATGATATTCAGTGATCCAGTAATTCATTTGATAATCATAGTATGATTTACATATCATCAATCAAAATTACAAGCTTGAAACTAGGGGTTAGATATCAGAGTTGAGAACTACAAGTAATAGAAATCCTAAGACAAGGAATGCACAGCAGGTTTTAGTAACAAGCTCAGAAATCAGAACCATCATTAGATGGAAATCTTGGAAACGGCTCATCACTGCAAATGCTGGGGCTCAACTGCCTCTTGCAGTGGGACCCGAACCATTCTTGGTTGCACATCTTAGTTCTCATCATTCTACCTTGGTTTATTTGGCATCAGAATCCAATGTGCTACTGAGCATTCCCTGTATTCAGGTGTCTTGTGATCAATCAGATGCAAGACTCTGTGTACAAGAAAAAGATGCTTTGCTTTCCCAGGAGTAAGGTTGTTTCTCTTAACATGCTATATATTGTCTGAGTCCTCTCCGTAGAAGAGGAACTTTAAACTTGCAAGAGGGGGCAACAAGCAAGTTTATACAACAATTGTAGAGGCCCATGTAGTTGCTACCAATTAACTAGATTGCCTCATGCTAATGAATGACTCACTATCTTTGCCAAATTCTTGTATCCATGAAGTAAATCTGATCCACTTAGCTTTGATTAACGAACCTTCTTCCTTGACACTACATTTTCTTGAGGGCCTTCAAGAAACCCTTCTAACTTCCTTGTTATGAATGGGAACAACTCTACCATATCTCTCCACATAAAATTCTGGATTCACTGCATATGTGGTCATGTGTGGAGGAATCCTAGGCCTCTTCTGCCTCTGAATGATGGGATGAACATGCATGTGGTAGAACTATTGGTTAGGTCTCTCTCGCATATGACAGCCTTTGTCTGACCATGCACACTATCTATGCATTCATAGATCTCTAAAATGTTGGGAATGTCAGAATCTCTGTGTCAGATGATATTGAAAACAAAGAGTTTCATAGATGTGATGTATCTAAGATCTGACCAAAATGCATCATTGACAGTCACCTCCTTCACCCTCTTATCCTGCTTTGTCTTCGACTTCAAACATCAAGTCCACTCTTGTTCATGTTGCAAAGGCCCTGGGAACAAAGTATTCTCTCCAATCAAATGTAGGATGCAAATCTGATTTTAACTAGGCTGAGGAATTCCTCCCTCAAAATGATCAAATGGTGCCAACAAGGTATAGTGGTTGAAAATGAACATTTGCAGCTCTCTTACGTTGTGACCTTTTCACACATCGCCCCATTGCGAATGTGGACCCCCCCTCTTTTGCTTGGTAGTTTCGTTGTTTTTCTTGGGTTTTGTTGGTTTGCTGGTAGTTTTGGTGTCTAAGTCTGAGTTTTGTCCTTAGGGGTTTAGGGGTGTGATCAAGTCACCAGCCTGGGTTCAAGATCCGTGAGTAAATGTCAAGATTGGGAATTGAGGGCAAAATTGTGAAAGATTTCACAAAGTATAAAAGTTGTCAAATGATTGCGAAATGTTGTCAAGACAAGGTGTCAAATGTGAAATTTATGAATTTGCGATGTGGAAAAAAACGATAATGCAATACTTGGAAGAAATGAAAGATGAGAGTAAAGGAGAAATTCCAAGCTTGAGAAGGAAATTACAAAGAAAAAAGGGAAAATAAGGAAAATTCTAAAATGTCCTTGGATAAAGTTGAAATTCTCATGCAAAATCCTTGTTTAAGTTCGAGTTTCTCCTTCAAAACCCGGTTTCAAGGCAAGTTTCTATAAAAAAATCAAGTTTGAATTACCCCTTGAGAGTTCCAAGTTCATGATTGAAATCCATGTTTTGCAAGAGAATCCAAGACAACAACAAATTTCCACCAAGAAATCCTTGTGTAGATCGATTTTCCACTTGAAAATCCTTGACAACCTCAAATTTCCACCCACAAATCCATGAGGAGATTGATTTTGCCCTAAGGATCAAATGAAAATTTAAAATCCAAAATTAAAAAGTGAAAAATCTTTAGGTAATTAGGGGATGGCCAATTTGATTCAACTGGAAGGAAAATTCAAAATTTAAAAATCAACACTTGGATTTGAAAACCTAGCCATCTTGAAATGGAGTAATAAGAATTTGAAATGCAAATAAAATGCTAATAGGGTCGACCCTCATCAACAAATTGAAATTCTTAATTGGAGCGCCCATATGTGAGAGATCAAAAAATGGCACTTGCACTCATCATTCAATGCATTCAAATACATTTCAAGGTGAACTTCAGCAGATGAAGGTGAACTTTAGCAGATCAAGGTGAATTTCCCAGCAGAAGTGTGATCTTCACCCAGAAAAGGTGCAAATTTAATCAGATTGAAAGGCAAATTTCCTAGCAATGGTGTGAATTACATCAAAATCAATGCGATTTATACCCTAATTCGAGTGAATTCCTTCAGCAAATAAGGCATTTTCAGACCTGCTACAAGCATTTCAAAAGATTTTTAAGTTAATTTTCAGGTGGCTGGAGATAAAATCAGAGTTTATTAAAATTCAATTTTGTGCCAAAAAGGTAAAAAGCAAGAATTTTGACAAGGATGTTTGTTAATGTTTGTAGCTTCAGTCGTATAATCATTTAGAATACATATAATACTTAGATATTGATTAATAATAATATATTGTATTTGTGTATATATATATATATATATGATATATATATGTTATATTATATATATTATTATTAATATATATTATGCAAACTTATATTATTCTAATATATATGATTGATTAATAAAACATTATAATGAATAGACATGTCCCATGAAGGGACATGTCTCTCCTAGCCTCTTTCTCAATATAAAAGAGAGATCATTGCTCTTGGAAAATATATACCAAAGAGGCAATATAAATACATTTGCAGCGATCCTAATAAATCAACATGGTATCGGAGCCAGACTGCAAATGTGAGAAAGAATAGAAATGATATGGAGGAGAATTCATACGAAGGAGGAAAAGACATTCCTTAATTTTATTTGATGTTGATGGGCAATCATTCAAACTGAACATCGATAACCTATCAAAATAATTAAACGATGTAGTTGAACGGAGACTGGACAGAAAAGGATTCACGAGAGATGAGTATAGAAAAGTTTAATAACAAACAGTGTTTAAAGACTGGGATTGGTATATTTGCAGTGATTATGACTGGATGGATTCAGAAGGCACGTGAACTATTTAACAATTTATCTGTACACGAGATATGGTCTCATGGAATGCAATGATGGCAGGGTATGCACAAAATGGTATTCTTGACCAGGCTTTACAGCTTTTCAAAGAAATGCTGCAAAGAAATGTGGTTGCAGGATATGCACAGAATGGATTTGTTGAGAAGGCATTGGAAGCTTTTAAGCAAATGCAATTGACAGTTGTAAAGCCAAACTCTACTACTTTTGTAAGCGTTCTCCCATCCTGCTGGAAGATGGGAGCTTTGGAATAGGATCAAGAACATCCCACTTAGCGTTATAAATGTTGAATCAACCATTGGAGGTAGGCATCAATCCATGGAATAGGAGGGATAGAGGACTTCATGGAAACCCTATTGTTGTCACCACAAACCGTAATGTCATGGCAAGCGGGCAATAATGGAAGTGAAATCTGTAGACACGTCGATTTGTGTGATATGGTGGTAAGACAATATGACAAGTCTGAGAAAACACGACGGTTGATGCTCAAGGCAAAAGACCAAGAAAGAATACAATACGTCTCTATACGAGTAATATTCAGTTCAAGGTTACAACAAAAGCTTGAGACTATTTAAGCGACACCACTCAAACAACGATCACACCATTCTTTGGAGATTTCGAAAACCCAAGTCGGGGAAACAATATTGGTGAAAGAATATATTGAAACCATTAGATAGAATATTTCCAAAAGACTATCAATAGTGGGAGTTCAATAAGTTCATTCTTTCCTTAAGTCGAAGATGAATATATTAAATAGTCCGACTAAAATACTTGAGACTCTTCTATATGAAGGGTGAATGTAGAGGTATGCATTCATGGGCGACTTTAACAGAGACATATCATACTTGTTGAATTTCTCAGACACCAAGTCAATTTCACAGTTGCAACATAATTGATATTATAGTACACCGTAACGCGAAGTCATCTCATGGCGGAGATTAAAAGACATGGTCAAATTAAAATATAAGACAATGATTTAATCATTCTTGGCTTGGACATGTGAAGCTTTGATATTAAACTTCAAATTATGGGGGGCTTTGATGATAGTACAATGCAGAAGATTTGGTGGGCCCTTTTTGGAAAAGTTGTCCACGAAGAATTTATAAAAGTTTCTAACACAAATGAATAAAACCTTAACAAATATCAGGATGAAGCCGATCTGTCCAGCTCAATTACCCTTTGCGATAAATATCAGGATGAAGCAGATCCAAATGTCTCTGTGCAGGTTGCTCCACAATAGATGCCAATAGCTTGATGCTTTGGTGATGCGCACGATGCCTAGATGTCTAGAGATTATCGTGTAGCATGTTGAAGTTGAATTGCGATTTGATTATGAATGACACTAATTAGGTAGCAATGTTGGTTGATGTTATGTCTCTTCAAGATATTTCTATTCTGGACTTTACAAAGATGATCAAGCGGCTATGTTAAACTATTGCAAACGTTGGTTCTTAATTCAAATCTATGTGGACATTCGCTTAGTGCCAATAATGTCATGTCACATTGTAAATGAATTGCTATGACTTGGAGGACTGGTTTAGATATATGAATTGTCATGAATTCCCGATCTGCAATATTATAACAAATGAAGGTTTGATATAATACCATTTTGCGGGAGGTTAGAAGATTTCTCTAATGTTGGATGCAAATTTAGTTCAAATATCTTCTAGATATAATTCTGGCATATATTGATATGCAAAGATTTGGAAAGGATATTGTAGTGACAACATGTCTTTGATCGACAAATGCCTTTTGCGGTGATAATAGGCACTGAAGGATGATCCAAGTCTGTGCATGAAGATCACAAACTTCAATCGAATCAAGTAACAATACAATTGTGGTAATGTTGTCTTCGTGCAGTTGTGCAATGAATACGACCATGTAACGAATCCGTATTGCCACAATTACTTAATATAGACTTACCACGATTACATCAACTAACTATTGCAAGTGTTATGCAATCGATGAGTATTAAGAATGTGATCAAAATATCGTTCCAGTAATAATCAGTATGAAGGATTATGATTGATGCTGCCAACTTAAGGCTTACGATTCTGGTCTTGGTCGATGCTATATAAATACGGCCTGATCACTCCTATCGTGTCCCTTCCGTAGTGGAAGTAGACTAAGGTTATGAGATCTATTATATAAAGAGATAAGTATTTCATACCCTTGAATAATGTTCATGAATTGTTCTTTGAGTCATTAATTCATGCTTTAACATTGGGATAGTAAATCTTGCATGCTTCAATCTTTGGTATTTCCCTTTGAGATAGTTTAGTTTTATGAACTATTTATAATATCTCTATCTGAAATACTTTTAGGACAAATCAAGAGGCATATGTGATTGCATTCAAGAGAGAAAGAGCTTGATGCTTGCAGTCATGGAATTGAGTTGATGGCTGAAACATTTCTTCAAAGAAAGAAAATATCATTTAGAGGGACAAACCTATAGAAGCAACTTTGGACGAGAAGGTCAGAAGGTTGATATCACATTCAGAAGAAGTCTGACGAATCATCAGAGGCAACCTTGGACGAGAAGGTTAAATGTTGATGTTAGTACTCAAAGATTCAGAGGGAGTCAATACAACATCTAGAGGATCTACCTTATTTGATCTCCAAGGATCTTGGTCATATTGATTCAGAGGGAGTAAACCATATCGAAACGGTTTCCTTAGTGACCAGGAAACTATAAAAGAAAAAAGAATTGCAATTCAAATGATGTAGTTCCATGTATGTGAGCTAGAAGGCTTTTATGCAAATATCTAGGTCATATTCCTAGATAGATGGTTGGGTATTCAAGAAAAGAGCTTAATCCAAACTAAAGAACAAAGACATGACTTGCTTGTAGAAGGTTGATATTAGATTCAAAGGGAGTATGGTAGTTCATCTAAAAACAACCTTGGATGAGGAGGTGAGGAGGTTGTTACAAGACCTTAAAGGGAGCATCTAGAGGACTATGATCATGAGATTGAATCCCATGTGTGCTAGTTGAAATGCCTTTATGCTAACTCTTACATAACTTGGGGTTCATCTAGAGTGATGCAAACTATATAAGAGATATAGTGCATAAGTATGCTATTCAAGGTACATTATCACTACAGAATATATGGCTGATATTCTCACCAAGTTTCTTACTAGAGGGAAGGTTGTGTACCTTCGAGATAAACTTGGTATGTTGGAGAATGAAGCCTTAGATGAAAAGGAGTTTCAACATCTGTGATCTATTATCTTGTATGTTATTGCATTCTTCTCTTTGAGAGAGAAGTCTAAGGTGAAAGCCCTTGTTTCGACCCTCTGAGATGAGTCAAGGTGGATTTCATGTTTATGGGCTCCAGGACTTATGGGCCTTCCTATGAACATTGGAGAAAGGTGACGACTTTTCGACAATGAACACTTGTATTTGATTGATGTTGTGAGGTGATGACTTTGCAACATCTCCATCATGATGGATATCATGTGACTTGATATCCGTGGACATGTCATGATGGTTAGGATCTCTTAGACATCATGGTAGATATCATAAGGCTGATATCATTAAATAAACCATAGATGACTTAGAGATCTTCATGGTGGATATTATGTGACGTAATATCTGTAGACATGCCATGATCAGTCTATATAATATCATGTCTATATAATATCATGTCTATATGATAAGTATCACATATGTGATACTAGTGCACATATCATACAAGACATCTTGAGTACTTGGTGAGTATCATGGATTTGATACTTGGAGACCTTTACTCATGATAATCATTTTTGAGCACTTGGTGAATATCTTGTGAGTTGATATTTGAAGACCATTGCTCTGAGTACTTGGTGAGTATCATGGATTTGATACTTGAAGATCATTGCTCATGATATCAGTAAAATGATATAAAGTTTAAATGATTATCTATACTCACATATTACTCTGAGTACTTGGTGAGTATCATGGATTTGATACTTGGAGACCATTACTCATGATAATCATTTTTTGAGCAATTGGTGAATATCTTGTGAGTTGATATTTGGAGACCATTGCTCTAAGTACTTGGTGAGTATCATGGATTTGATACTTGAAGATCATTGCTCGTGATATCAGTAAAATGATATAAATTTTAAAATGATTATCTATACTCACATATTACATTGAGGTAATATATTTATCTGCTCTAGCTAAGAGGGCATGTTACTGATTATAGCAGTTTTGTGTAGTTATGTGAGGGTCATAAGTGTTGACAAAGAAGACTTCTACACGTTCTGTTTGATCATCCTCTCTAGCTAAGAGGGAGTGTTAATGTTTGTAGCTTTAGTTGTATAATCATTTAGAATACATATAATACTTAGATATTGATTAATAATAATATATTGTATTTGTATATATATATATATATGTTATATTATATATATTATTATTAATATATATTATGCAAACTTATATTATTCTAATATATATGATTGATTAATAAAACATTATAATGAATAGACATGTCCCATGAAGGGACATGTCTCTCCTAGCCTCTTTCTCAATATAAAAGAGAGATCATTGCTCTTGGAAAATATATAGCGAAGAGCCAATATAAATACATTTGCAGCGATCCTAATAATCAACAATGTTTAGGATTTTATCTTCTTGGAGGTTAAGGATTACGAATTATTTAGTGGAAACCTGAATATGTTTTACAATACTCCATTGAGGAATGATTTTTATGTGAATGCTTTCTAAAGCTCTTCAATGGGAAATATCAATGTAATATTTTGAGTATCTATTCGTAGATGTAATACAAGGTTTTCCTTTCAGGGGTAGATTTTTGGTGCCAGGACTGGAGGAGTTTCAAGACAAGCTTGAGGGAGGCCTATTACAACACCTCAAGAAGATAACAAAGAATTCTGAAGGATGAGGGTGGAAATGCGAAGTGATGAGTAAAGAAACTAATGGTGAGCAAGGGAGGAAGACTCGACAACAAAAAGATTGATAATTTCAAGTCATTAAAGAAGATAACGAAAAATGAAGATGAATTTTGCAAGCAAATAGTTTTAGAAGAGTTACTCAAAGCTAGAAACTTATCCAGTGGAGATATGAAGAACTTGTCAAGAGTAAGGATCAAAATGGGAAAGGTTTTTGCCAAGTGTACAACTAACTTGGCAATCATTGAGTACAAGGTTAAAGCTGCGCCAAGTCTAAGCTCACCGAATTTGCTATCAAGGAGGAGAAGGGGCGCAAATTCCTAGAGGATAGCTTGTTTTGATCCTAAGTGTCATTGAATTTTCCTATTGGCTCTTCCTCCTCGCAATTTGTGCCATGGAGTTTTCATTGGAAAACATTTAATAAAAGTTAGTAGCTTGGGTAGTAGTTGTAATTAACTCCACTTTGGGTTTCTTTGAATTATCTTGGTTGTTGATTTAGAATCAATCGAGGCCCTTGGTTTGTAATTGAAAGCCCTATATAAGGTTTGCTCATTTCATTTGTAAGGGAGACTTACTGAAAAATTGTTGCCAAAATAAATGCAAACTCATTGAAGCTTGGTGAGAACTTGTGTTGTTTTAGGATGTTAGCATGGTTTCCTACTTCTCATTAGTTTAGATTTGTTTACATTGAGTTTAATAGTTGAATGAAAGATATGGTAGGTGATTCATGGTGAAACCCTCATGTTCATACTATTTGTAGTTTGTTGATTGCAAATTGCAGTGCATGGTCAGTTTGAACTCATTTCGAAAGCTTAACTTCAATTGCTTTATCCTCATTGATTCACATATTTACGGTGTTAATGTGTGTAAGTGATTTGAAAATCATTTGCATATCTTTTGGAGATTGCATCATCTTTGTGTAGTTGTTTCCTCATGGTGAAGAAAAGCTTGGTTTGGTTTCACTAAGTCAGCAATAGTTTCTTGCATTGCTAGAAGATAGATTAGATTCCTAAACCTGTCTTTTTTTTTCATTGTCTTAAAAATATTTCTTAGGATTAGTTGGAGAGCCTCATTGTGAGATCATTTGTTATTTAAGGGAAAATAATTGATAAAATCCTGAACAATTGTGTGAATACCTTAGTGATAACAACAAATCACATCATTCACTGAGTCTGTCCATCATAAAGTTGCATTGTTTGCATTGAAAACCTTGGGGTTGCCTTAATTGATCACATTGTTTAGCATTTGAGGTTTCCTTGTTCAAGAGAGGATAGAATACTTGGTATTTTATTCTTTGTTGGCATGTGTCACAAAATGCACATCAACAAAATTGGCACTAGAAGGAGGGTGCAATTTGAATATAATTAATTCATTTTTCCTAGAAAGGTTTGAGGGGGTCTTGAGGTCAGCTCCAAGAAAACAAAATATCGTGGAGTTGGAATCCTACAGACCTAGACAAAATAATCAAACTACAGATTGTAGCGAACTCGGTCCTTTGAACCAACTGGCCTCAATTCAGCAAGTTCCATTTCAAACAGTTCCTGTTCAAGCAATTCCTGTTCAAGCAGTTCCAGTTCAACCAATTAATTCAGCAATGGCTGCTCCTAATGGTGCAACATTGTTGGTTACTAAACCCCCCCTGCAAATTTTCATTGACTATCATGACATGCCTAACAATCTTGAAAAGTTTTGTTTGAAGTTTCAATTGAATGATCCAAATCAAACAACTGAAGAACATATCAATATTTTTGAAGATGCATTACACAACAGGCAGATTGAATATGCAGAAGTGGCATGCAGATTCTTTCCTTATTTCTTTGGGGAGGAATTTTTTTACTGATTTATCCATTTGCCTGCATTTTCCACAGACTCATGGGAATTATTGAAGGCCACATTTATGGTAAGTTTGGTATCCCAATTACACCTTCTGAATTGTATAGGCAATTCGTTGAAGTCAATCAATTGGTTCCTTTAACAACCGGTTTTATAAGGCTTTTACAAGGTTACAAGCCCCTTATGTTGTTAATGATGCATCAGCTAGGGAAATTTATTACTCTGCCTTGGATCACCTCACCGCTATGTTTATCAGACAATCTCAGCATCCTGTGGACTTAATGCAGCATATGCTAGAGCTGTTGAAGTGAGTAAAGGTTTGGGTTAGAATGTGGTTGGACCATTGCTCCATATGGGACCACTTGCAGTGACTAATCAGATTTATGGTCTCAACCAAGCTTTGATGCACAATACACCTGTCATGTGTCAGATTCTTTAGCTAGTATATCAAAATCCTTCCCCAACCAATCAACTAGTACTTCATCAAGGAGTTCCTCTTTCTCAAGCACCCCCATCACAACCTGTATATATTCAAGGTGCAACATCATCTACAAGGACTCAAGAGGAGAAAGATGAGATGGAGGAGTTAATTGAGCAAGTGAAAAAGTTGTCCACCGAAGTTGCATATCTGAGAAATCAAAACAATCAAATACAAAGCATGCAAAGGGACTATTAAGGACACCAAAATAATTATCAAGGAAATAATCAAAGAAGTAACTTAGGATTTTATGGTAATAATCAAGGATTTCAAAAAAGGATTTGCAACACGAGATCCAACAATGGAAATGTGCCTTCACCTTTGGGCAATCTATCAACTTCAGAAAGATGGCCCATGGATAAGGTGTTCCTAGCCGAAGCAGCATTATCGGGATGATGTAGATTGCATAATACAAACCAATATTTTGAATTGCAGTGTCACGAATTCCATGTAGCTGCTGATATTTTCCACAAGGAGATGAAGAATACAGATGCTCAAGAGAATCCTCCTGTAACTGGATATGAAATAGTTCACACAGTAAGACATGACAACCCTTGCTTCTGAAAGATTTCAAGTTTCCACCTGAATTTGAGAGTTATGAGGTGCACGAACAGAATGGTAGGTTTCCACCAGCATTAGTAACTGGTCTGGTGGAGGCGTTAGGCTTTAAGTTTCCATTGGCATTAGTAAATGAACCAATTGAAGAGTAAAGATACAATTTTCCCCCATTACATAATAGCGTTTTGGTGCAAGGAACAAAAGAGGTTCATGCATTTCAACAATCGTCAGGGAATACAGGACCTAAAGTATATCAAAAGAAATACCGATTTCATGAGCCATTGACCTCGTTAATTCCTCCAAATAATTTCCAGACTCAACCACATCCTAATGCAAGCAATACTCCGAGTTATCCAAAAGACTCGCCAGCATATAAGCAAAGTCTGAATAACAGTTCTTCCAAGGATGGATTAAAGAGGATGAGTCAAATATGTGGCAGAAAAATTGAAGAAAGTAAAATTGAGTTTGCCCTTATTTGAATTGATGAGAGTACCAGAGATTAGAGAAGCTTTCTTTAGTAATTTGAATGATAACACTACTACTCAAGGGGAACCTACTCAAAATGCACTTAATGCTATGCAGAGAACATACAAAATTTCTTAAACCACACCTAATATGGCTTAGAATACAAATGTTGCTTAAAGTGCATCTTACGTTGTTCTAGACGCACCTAATGTTACTCAAAACTCATCAAATCCATCCAGTCTATGTTGCTCAAAGTTCATCAAGTGCAACCAAGAATGCAACGAAAGAAAAGATACAATCAGAACACAGAATGCAATGAAAAATGAGGATGCAATTAGAAATCATATTGCAATGAGAAATGAAAATCCAACAAGAATAGAAAATGCTAGTGAGATGAAAGAAAGGGAAACAAAACTGGCCACTCACAAAGAAAGTTTAGGTGTCTTCTACCAAGGAAAAGATGAACCGGCTCCTTTCCTTCTATCTCTTAGGATTTTCAAATTTTTTTATATAATTGCTTAGTGGGTTTGGGAGCATCCAACAATGTGATGCCATTTTCTATATGTAGAAGTTGGGTTTGACCCCCTACTAAGACAAGCAAAAAGGTGACACAATAAAAAAAAAACGAGGTTCCGACCACTCACAAAGAAAGTCTAGTTGTCTTCTACCAAGGAAAAGATGAACCGACTCCTTTCCTTCTATCTCTTAGGATTTTTGGAAAACTTTTACATAATTGCTCAGTGACCACTCATAAAGAAAGTCTCCTCGTCCTCTACCAAGGAAAAGATGAACCGACTTCTTTCCTTCTATCTCTCAGGATTTTTGGAAAACTTATACATAATTGCTTGGTGGATTTGGGAGCATCCAACAATGTGATGCCGTTGGCTATATGTAGAAGATTGGTTTTGACTCCTAAGACAAGCAAAAAGGTGACACAATTGGACAAGACTAAGTTCTGGTTGTAGGAGAATTGAACAACATCAACATGCAGTTGGCATCCGATCCAATAATAGATCAATTCATTGACATTTTAGTAGTTGATATTCCAGATGGATATGGTATGCTTCTAGGTAGAGATTGGTCCAAGAGATTGAATGGTATGTAGCCACTGACTTTTCACACATGGTTGCCGTGGAGAAGAATTTTAAATCAGATAAGGATAGAGAGTACACCGAGATTGAGGCTTAAGATAATAGAATATTGTGAAAATATCGAGATTTTATTTTTGGAAATAGATCTTGGTCTCTATTGGCCAAAGGTAGAAGAAATTTTATTGTTGCATTGTTCAAAAAAGAAAGGTGATTTGTAAGAAATTCCAAGTTCTACAGAAGTACTTGTTGAAAGTGATCAGGATTCATCTTCCAAAGAAAGTGAAGGTATGAAAGTTTTACTATGGAGTGCTAAGATCAAACTATCATTCCTCTTGCACCTTAAGATCCATTGGCTGATAATACTTCCCCTGGCCAGTAGTTACTGAAACAATTAGGAAAGTTCTATATATTAGTTATAAAGGGACAATGCTAAGCATTGAATTGTTTTTCTACCGGACTACTGTACAGAATGCCATGCCATATGAAGTCTGAGCATAAGTTCTGAGTGATCGATATAACTGATTATGGTCTTGAACACAAGTCATCCTACAAGGATTCCATAGCATTTTAGCTATAGATTAGGGTATCAAATGGTTCTTTAAAATGGTTGTCACAATCTCTGTGGAAAAACAATTATCTTCAGGCACTCTCACTATTCAAATCCTTTCTGTTAGAGGGATAACTTTACATAAGATTGATGCATAGATGCATATATAGAACTTGTCATGAAGAATGTGTCATTGCACCAGAAACCAGCATACTTCGGGATCTCTATTCAGGATAGCGAAGGATATGCTTACCTTTAACGTGACAAGTTAATTGATCATTGGATGGGAAGTCACTAACACAAAGATTACCTGTTGCGACTTTGGAACAATACTAGTGTAATACTATGGCTTATGCGTAACTTCCTCTGCTATTTGGAACCATGGAAGGAAAACTGATTATTCTAAGGCAAATACAATGAACTCCCCCAATATAATAAATGCAGTTCTGATAACTTAGTAGTGGAACAAGTAATGTTGGTTTTTGAAATATGGCTATTTACTAGTAACTTAGAAGACTCTCGTCAATCAATTCAATATTACTTATCATAGAAATTACTTTTCTGTGATGGTAAAATTGAAGAACTGGTCTCGAGTTTAATGGAGAATAAGTGAGTTATTTCTGAAGGCACATTATGATACACAATTATGGAGGGTTCTGTTCTCTGGTGAGGACTGTGGTCTCCCAGACCTAGAATTCATTGCTGTGGTGGTATGGAAAAGCTAAGAGGTTTTTCCATACTTCAGTCTATCTGATATGGGGAACTGAGGCTATTGGACCTATCTGTTAGATGACAAGATAAAAGGTTTGCTTCTTCCACAAAGGTTATCACTCTAAGAAAGTCCCATATGATAATTGATAGCATTTGAAACAGTAGATGATATTGAGGCTTTATGGTGGATTCCAGTTGCTGTTGTGGCAGCCCCCAGAAATTGAAGAGACGAGCATCGTCTGCGTGTTCCTTGTTACAAAGGCTTTGTGCTTGAAGTTTCACACTGAGAATCGTAGAGTCTAGAGATATAATTTGAGTTCTACAAAGGCCCTTCTTCTGTGCAGGTCTGGTGTGCTTGATGAAACTGTTTTTGCTGTAACTATGCTGTGCTTTAATTTTATTTTTATTGACTCTTGCATCAACATCTTCTTGCAATCTCAAGGATGATATCAATGTTGGATCTGCATCAGTATTAGGTGTCAAATCTGTCAATGACCAAAGAAGGAACTCAGTCTAGAACACGGGTTGTGGCAGAATTTGTATAACAGCCTGGGCCACGCCAATAATTATTTTGAATCTTGATGTTGGAAAGAAGAGCATATATTGACAGCCTGGGGTGTTATGTAGTTCCTCGAACAGTTATGTACAGTTGTAGAATTAGAGAGTATTTAGATTGGAAATTATTAGTCTGTAAAGACAGAAGTCGTCTTTGTTCAGTCATGTTCATAATTTGTTGAATAATCCTGTTTGAGTTTGTATCACTTTGTGGATTTTGAATTTGCTTTTGAAAGTCGTACATTTTAATTGACCAAGTTCATTTTTGGGAGTATATAACAGTCAGAATTTTGGAGAGCAACTGAGTAGAGCTCTGCATAGAAGACTCCTAGTTGTGTATTCATGTAATTGTTCAGGCAGATATTAACTTGTCCATGTAGAAAAGTCAACTTTTAGCATAGAGAGTCTTAACCGATTGTGTGGGGGATGTGGGATCAATTCTATTAGGGCTTTGTTTGGATAAGGCAGAAGCTATGGGATTTTTGATACATAGAGCATTGGTGTCAAGTTGTTATTTGTCCGACCCAAACAAGAAGGCAATTTACACTAGGAGCCCCATCTTTATCTAGAATGGCATGGTGCCCAAGATGTAGTACACAAAAATGCGTCATGGATGCTGCAACAATAGATTGAAGGGTTTAAAGAATTTTTGCTTGGGCAGAGAATAATGTAACTACCTAGGGATAGTGTCAACATGTCCATTTGTTGTCATTTTGAAGAATATATGAAGATTAGTGTGCCCGAAGACCATTTGTTTCCTAGGTTGATCCTGAAAATATAGATTTCAAATATTCAAGCTTGGATTTTGATTTTGCATAATGTATATGCCAAAGTGGGCATACTTCTTTATGACGTACAGGTTGACATGACATGATTGATGGTTGGTCTTACTAATTAGAAATGCACCTTTTGTTTTAGGACTACAATGAGAAGAAAAATTATAGTTTGTTGGGATGAAAATGATTGTTCATTTACTAATTTGGTGGGAGAGTTGCATCATAAATAGAAAGAGTTCTATAGATAAATTCTCCATTATGATGGGCAATGACATGATAAAATGTTATAGTATGGTTTTCCCAATTGGAAATGTACTTTGATAGTTAGCAGTCACCAATGTTACCAATGTTAAGTATAACATATCAAAAACATTCATTTGGTGCTGCACTAAATCAAATATTTTTTGCAAGCTTCAATTGGAGCAATAAAGAGAGGCCCTAACTACTACAATGGCCTAGTTACAAAGCTTAAAATGCACGTCCAAGAATCACGACCATTAAAGCTTTGAAAAGGATATTGCAAATAACTAAAGACTTTTTGGTAATACACAAGTTTATGGATTTCGTTTCATGTAGTTTTTCTTTCATTTATTTGTATTCTTTTCATATAATGTATTGGGAAACTACAAATGCAAAACTTAATCTAGATGGTTGTCTATATTCCTTTTTGGGCACACAAAGTAAATTTTTACAGTTAGTTATGTGATTTCTTTATTAGCTATAAATAATTGTAATTATTTATTTAGTTCTTTGTATTAAGAATTCTACAAACGATTGTTAATCAAATAATGATACTTTATATTGAAAAGTTATGATATTTTTGTGAACTCCTAGTTTTTTTTTTCAAAAATTGTTTCCATTTAACAAACAACCATGCACTAATTGTGTCAATGTAGATAAAATATGATCATTAATAAGAAAAAAATTAAATTGTGATGATTATGCTTTGATTGAATTTCAATTGGGAAGTTCCGTTGTGGGAAAATTGTTTGTTTTTAAGCTTGATTTAACTTGAGTTCTTGTTGTATACGTTACTATGCAGGTTGTTGTCATTAATGACCTTGGCAGTACAAGTTTGATTGATGCTTGGAAAATTTGGATGGATGAATACATAATGGGTCTTGGTAGGGTTCCCTTTGGAAATGAAGCATCAAACACCACATGGAGGAAGAAGGAATTGCTCATTAAGGTTGATCTTCGACTCAAACATGACCGTTTTGCTGATTTCACATTGCCTTTGCGACAAGCAATAGAGAAATTGATCAAGGAAAATGACGTATTGGCGTTCATTAAGGGTTCAAGAACAATGCCTTTATGTTTGCTTTCTACTAGAGTCTTGGCAATATTTGATGAGCAAATGGTGAATTATGAAACAATAGATGTGTTAGATGATGTGCACAACCTAGGTTTGGGAAGAGCTTTAAAAGCTTACACGGGTTATCCTTTATTTCCCCAAATCTTTGTGCATGGAAAGTTTATTGGGGGTGTTAATGACTTAGATGAGATGGCAGAGAAAGGGGACTTATATAAGATTTTTAAGATGCAAAGAATGCTTATTTAAACGAATAAAGTGCACAAGTCAAGGCAAATTGTGTGATTCTATAACTTAGATGATTTTAAGATGCAAATTTCTCTCAAGAATTTTTCTAGGGTGAATATAGAGTACTTGAAGTAAAATATATAACATGGGTAACATATTTGTGTAGTATCTTAGTCCACTTGGACCATAAAATACCATGGATCAATCTTAACTTCTAATTTTGATTTATATTAAGAAATTTGTGCCTAGCTCTGTGTACCTTCTCTTGTCCTCTCATTTTAGTCATAAATATTAGTAATAACTACTTTTCTAATTGATTAAAGGGAGCAAAATTTCATTGATTGGCTCTCCACACATTTTGGTTGGAGCTTGGTTTGTCATAACCACTCAAATCATTGATGTGGAACTTAAGCTTGAGCTAAATACTTTTGCGTTGTTCTCTTGGTCTTTACATCACAATTTTAATAAATTTCATGCTTCAAACAAAGAGTTGAAGAAAAAAGTTATTGCAACTTCTTAGAATAACATTTTTTTAAGAACATTCTGAAGAAAAGAGTTGAAATCAAATCTTCTAGGCCAAGTGTTGTGATGCCTCATCAAAGAAGGTGATAAGGATTTCAAAGTAGAGGTCCTTATACGAGCCATACATATCCCATATGTAGTTTAGAACAATGATTGAAGGCTTTTAATATCTAAAAAATGTGTAGGTACTCACTATTTTGACACAAACAAAACCATTAGTTTTACGTGGATGGCAATTTGAAAAATGTAGGGGCATTTTTGAAATTGCAAGGGAAATTCTTACTGTGGAATGTAATAGTTTCACCACGATGTGAAGATTAGAAATTGGAAATGAATAGTCATGCCTTTGTGTTCTAGTACACTTTAGGAGGGAATACATAGGAAAGGATTTTGACAATATTCAAAAGGGCATGGAGAGGACATTGATGAGATTTGGATGGTTGAGCATTTTGAGTGTATAAATCTAGTACTGGTGAGACTCATTTTTGAACGATTGAAGTTTGCTAGACAATAAGGAACACTGGTATTGTTTTGACTTTTCTTACAACTTGCTTTATAGTTAACGTAAATTGGGTAGATGAGCTATTGGCCATTATTGGTGGATTTTCTTTCATATTGGAGGTTTTCTAGGCTAAAGTGTCAAATATGTGTGTTTGAATGTCATCATGATTATTGTTGCACAATCAAAGCCACTTCTAGGACTATTATGAAGACTATTGACATTGTAGTGATTCTTAGGTTTGATAATTAGTTGATTCAGAAGCATCCCAGGTGATTCAACAAGTGACATCAATAACAAAAAAGCAAAACTTCTTGTTTGTGTTTCTTTAGTTTTGATTTCATTTGTTTGGCTTAGTTTTCACTTTGGTTCCTAACAAGTTGTGCAGAGACCAACAAATGTCATCTCAAGCCTCTTTTTCAGTCCAAATGTAGCTTGACTTCAATTGAGAAGGCATAGACCATAAAGAGTGAAAGAAATGGTGAATTTGGAAGGTCGTGTGATGCAAACATGCCTACATAAACTCTTCATGTTTTGGACTAGATGCAACCGAAGTGAATTTACAATCAAATGGCATGTTAAAGAAATCAAATAACAAGGGCTAGCCATTAAAAGTCTATGGAATGTATGTAGAATGTGGAAGCATATACAAGGCACATAGATTGTCTGACATAATGCCTCACAGATTGTAATGATTGCGAAATATACACAAGGACAATTTGTCAAAAAGGCTTTAAAAACTTTCAAGTTATTGTTAGGTTTAACACCGAATTCAACAACCTTGGCCAACATTCAAGAAATGCATAAGGCGTTAGTTGTTAGGGAACATAAGCAAGAAAAAGAGAAAAAACAATGGAAGAAATTGTTATGGAATGCAACACACGAAAGAAACCAAGGATGTGAAGGGGTGGAGAAGGGGAGAAGTTGTAAAGAAGGAATCCCAAGAACTACCATAAGAGCAGGTCAAAATGACCACAAGGGAGATGTCAATGTTGTGTGACTCTTATCTGGTGATAGGTCACATAAGAGGAGAGATGTCTCCCAAATGGGCATGCAAGAGGAAGATTTATAGGAATTTAGAAAAGAGGAGCATGTGTGTATCACTGGATGAAGTGTGTGGAGGTGTGAAGAGAGTAGGGGGTTTTCTTGTATGTAAAAATTAAAAAGATCAAAATTGTGAACTTGCAGTCCAAAGTCCAAAGGAGATGTACATGTGAAGAAGAGGTGACCCAAACTATAGATGCACAAAGTTGAGTGGGAATAGTTTTCAAAGCAATCCATGTATGAACTTTTTTTTTAAATATATTTTTTTTAAAAGACATTTCATACAAAATGAGAGCTATGCCAAAAGTCAGTTAAGGGAATTTAGTGTGGGAATAGAGAAAGAGAGGAGAGTTGTGTTTTTGATTAAGGATAAAACAAGTTTTGAAGGGATCCGTAACCCTTTACAAATAGATTTTGAATGGATCTAGAACCCAAAACCAAAACATTATCAAAAGATAGAGAACACCAAACAACTATGGGATACAAACTCCCGCTACCATAAACATGGATTTTACCAACAGGCTCCCATAACGTGAAACAAAAGTTGCAAGAAAAACACTAACAAGCAGCAAAAAACCAGAGAAGAGACAACTCCAGTCCAAGCTCCACTAAGGACCATCAAGATTTACCTTTAACACTTCCCTTGTGGGACCGAAGAGTCATATAAAAAGAGGGCGTAGATGATTCAACCTTCTTGCCTTTAATTGTAATCCAACCCTCTTCCACCTTTGCTGCCTAAGCTTGCCAAGCCAACAAACCTATTAGTGAACCACCAACAACTTGAGAGATTGCCTGCAGAGAGATTGTCCACCAATGCATGGGCTTCATCAGATACCCTCCCATCAGGGAAAGCATTATCAACCCTATCACTGGAAAGAGAGGAGAGTTGTGTTGCATAAGAGGAGAAATTCAAAAGAGAAATGTTGTGTGGAGAAAATACATGAATAAGGGAAAGGTCGCAATATTGGTGAGTTAAAAATGAACACATAAGTCATGGCTTATGGAAAGTAAAGATGATTGGAAGATGGTATGCAAAACAGAGCCTTGAAGACAACAATAGATTGAATGTTAATAATTGATGTATGTGGAATAGTCGTACTGAATTCCTGGCAAAAAAAAAAGTTATAAACTTGCAAGTTAGACATTGTCATTGTGAATGGGATAAATTGTGTTTGTCTAAAAATGAGTATGTAGTTTTAATGTATTTACAAAATTGAATAAAGTTGATTTTGTCTTACTGCAATTTTTGTATCTATTTGAGAAATTTGGTTTTCTGAGTTGTTTGAGGAGCAATCTACATCAAGACCTTGGGTTGGATGAAATTTTTATGAGAGCATGTTGGTTTTCCTCCAATAGAGGTTGAAGATGGGTAGAAGGTGCACATAGCTCTTACACTAAGAGATACACTTGGGTATAGGAAGTGGGAGGTGTGTCTTCTAGAAATCTTTGTTGGATAAATGATATATGTATGTGAGTTTGTTGTAGATGTATGAGCAAGTTGCCACAAGAGCTACATAGAAAAGTTGTGGACCAAGTGGTCCTGAGTGTATTTAAAGATGTCAAATGTGAGGCAGTCTATACCAGAACCTAAGGTCATATAGCGGAGTTGTGTAAATAGATCGTTGATTGTGAGGCAGTTTGCACATGAAGATGAGGAGCGGTTGAGGAGAGCTTAAAAGGATTGTTGCATATGTGTGGAGTCCTAGGCAATTGAGAGCTTGAAGTTGCAAGGAAAAGTGAATGCGAGCGAAAGATTGCAACAAATGAGGAGAGGATGAGTTTGAAAAAGAGGAAAATGAAGTGGGTCGTGATGATTTCATTATTGGAATGATATTAGGAAAATATTTATGGGATGTGGAGGATCCCATTGAGAAAGAATACTGTAGCTGGAAGAAGAAACATGTAAGAGAAACCCACAAAAATGAAGAGAAATGAGAGGAGAACATGGTCTCGATGGATCATTTGTTGGTGGATGAAATCAATGAATGTGATGGAGGAGAGAACACCTTGCAAGTTGTGGTAGTAGAAGATGAAGTTCAACAGGTATATTTAGAGGTTGTTACAAATGTCGATCAAGTACCTGACGCGAGGCTTGTAGAAGAGGGTGTGAAAATAGAATAATTGTTCGTGTTGAGTGAAGGTGTAGCAAAGCTACTTGAAGAAGTTCTTCCAACAATAGGTGATGAAGAAGACATTGCAGTAGTGGAAGAGGATGTTACACCAATCATGGAGGTAATTGATTTTTTTTGAGTTTTGTGAAAATATATGAAAAGGTATGAGTCAATACAAGTAGGAATTTGCATATTAGCAGGTAGAAATTGTGGAGAGTGCATGTAGATGTTACAAATTTGTATTGAGATAAGGTGTGTTTGCATGTAGAGAATGTTGTAGGACGTCAGTGGAGGTGATCAGTTTGCAGTGGGCAAGGCAAGATCCCATTAAAGAGGGGAGGAGAGGAGAGTGCCTCTAGCAGAGGAGGACAACTTATGATGGAAGTGAATCCACGTGGGTGAAGAAGAAATTGGCGAACACTTTGTGGAGGAGGATGATAAGTGTCTCGATTAAGAGATGGAAGAGGCAGATGAAGAAGCTATCTATGTCTTCATTAGCAATGGAGTTCATTGTAAGTTGTTCACATCCTAAAAGGGTAGTTCAACTACCTAACTCCATTTTGTGAGTTCTATTCACAAAATTTCCCTTTTGGATAGGTCTGATGTAGGAGCATCACAGGTGAGTTGGTGATCGACTCCAACAACAAAAAAGTTCTTTTTTATTTTTCTTTAGTTTTGGTTTTGTTTGTTTGGCTTGGCGTTTCCTCTGGTTGCCAACAAGCTGTGCATACACTAATAGATATCATCTCAAGCCTCTCTTTTAGTCCAAACATTGCTTGACTTCAATCAAAAAGCTTTAGAACATAAAGAGTGGAAGAAATAATGGTGTAGACATGCCTACAAACACTTTATGTTATGGACTAGATGCAACCAAAGATAATTTATAATCAAATGACATGTGAATGAAATAAAATAGCAAGGACTAGCTCTTAGAAGTCTATCAAATGTATGCAGAATGTGGGAGCATAAACAAGGTATGCAGATTGTTTGATATATGTCTCATGGATTGTAATGGTTGCAAAATATGCACAAGAAGGATTTTTCGAGAAGTTTTAAAAAAATTTCAAGCTATTGGCAGACGTAACGCCAAATTTTGCAACTTTAGCTAGCATTCAAGAAATGCCTAAGGCATTACTTGTTAAGGAATATACGAATGAAAAGGAGAAAAAAGGGAAGAAACTAGTATGGAGGAAAATGCACAAAAGAAACCAAGGATGTGAAGGGGTGGAGATGGGGAGAAGCTACGAAGAAGGCATCCCAAGAACAAGTATAAGAATAGGTCAAAATGATGATGTGGAGAGGTGTTACTGGCGTGACTCTTATTTGGTGATGGGTCACGTAAGAGGAGGAGAGAGACCTCACAAATGAGTGTGCAGGAGGATGATCTATAGGAATTTAGAAAAGAGGAGCATGTGTGTATCACTGGATGAAGTGCACAGAGGTGCAAAGAGAGAAGAGGGTTTTCTTGTGCATAAAAAAACCAAAATTGTCAAGTTTCAGTCCAAAAGTAAAGAAGAGGTGACCCAAATTATGGATGCACAAAGTTGAGAAGGATTTGTTTTCAAAGCAATCCATGCATGGAAAATTAATTCAAAAAGAAAAGAATGCATTTCATACAAAATGAAAGTTGTGCCAAAAGAAAAGGGAATTCAGTGTGGGAATAGAGAAAGATAGGAGAGTTGTGCTGCACAAGAGGAGAAATATAGAAGAGAATCATTGCATGGAGAAAATACATGAATACAAGAAAGGTCACAGTATTGGTGAGTTAAAAATGAACACATAAGTCTCGACGTAGGGAAAATTAAGATGATTGTAAGATAATATGCAAAGAAGAGCCTTGATGACAACAATGGATTGAATGTTGAGAATTAATGTACGTGGAATAGTTGTAAATTCTTGGCAACAAAAATTATAATCTTGCGATTTTGATATTGTCATTGTGAATGGGATAAATTGTGTTTATTTGAAAATGAATATGTAGAGTTAATGTAGTTGCAAAATTAAATAAAATTGATTTTGTCTAATTGCAATCTTTGCATCTTTGAATTTGTTTGAGAAATTTAGTTTTCTAAGTTGTTTGAGGAACAAGGCGATCTTCTATATAACTAGTTGATGAAATTATATACCATTTTGGTATCAAAGTAAGTTACTAACCATGGGGAATTGAGTGAAAATTAGATTGTGTGATAGTGCCAATTTCTTAAGAGGATCATAAATTCTCTTTGGAATCCAGGGATTAGTATACATAGGGAAACAACAATTTAAGAATGAGAATAGATTTGAATGCACAATTGTTCACTTGGAGGGCCATGTGGAACAATCAATAAAACACTAAATATTGGTAACTCAATAATTGAAGCACATGATTTGATGACAAGCCACAATTACTCAAGAACAATAATCTATAAACATATTCATGTGTGTTGTAGCCAAGAAATTTGGCATTGGAGTGGAAGAAGAGGGCAAGGATAGCAAGCAAAATTTTCAGATAATAAAGATGTTAAAAAAGAATGGGATAAATTTTGAAATTTGTCCATTTAAGGTTAAAATGATACCTCATGTCAATGAGTTTACTTATCTCATAAAAAAACTAGATTTCTCAACAATGTTATTGCAAAGTTGTCACAATACATCTGTGTTGGTTCATCTTGTTCATGCCTTGAGTCTCTCAACATTCTTCTCATCCAAGTTTCCCGACATTCTACCCCTATTGTCGCTACATACTCCACTTCAACAGATGAAAGAGTGACAATAGGTTTCTTCTTTGATGTCCATGATACTACACCTATTCCAAGTGAAAAAAATAACCTAAAGTGATATATATCCTATTGTCTTGAACTCATTTGATCTTGAATACCAACTATCAAAATTCTTTGTTCAACTCACATGTCCTAAAATTATTTTCATTGCTTTCCAATGAGATTTTGTTGGAGAGTTTAAGAGCCTTGAAATAAGATTACCCACATACATTATGTCTGGCCTTGTAGTTAGACTACCAACAAGTTATTTATACAAAGTTGGATCGAGTTTGGATCCTTTATTATAGTTGCTTAATTTCAAATCTATCACAAGTGACATTAAAGCTCAATTGTAATTCACAATGTTAAAACTTTTCCAAAAATCATTTTCTTTCTTGGATTGACAAATGAATATCCATTCTCATTTTGATTCATTTTAATTCCAAGAAAACACTTTACAAAACCCAAATTAGTATTTCAAATTCTCTTTTGATAGCTTCTTTGAACAAAAAAATTGGCAAATCACCTGTAAATATCAAATCATCCACATACATTTATAATTTCACCTCGCTCATTCATTTTTTATATAATGTTGGATCATTGCCGCACCTATTGAAACCATTTTGTAAAATAGAAGAATTAATTTTGTTATACTAAGATTTTGAGGCTTGCTTGAGTCCATAGAGAGCTTTCCTTAGTTTGTAAAATTTGTCTTCATGGCCTAAAATATCACAGTCTAGTGGTTATCTACATAGATCTCTTCTTCTAAGAAGCCATTGATTTTACATCAATTTGATATAGTACCCACATTTTTTGAGTTGCTATTGCTAGTATTGTCCTCACGATGTCCAAACATGTTACCAAAGCAAATGTCTCATTATATCCTACCTCTAGCTATTCTGAATGACCCTTGGCTACAAGCCTTGTTTTTTGCTTTTGCACATCACCATTTATACTCAATTCAATCTTGTAAATCCACTTTACTCTCACATTATTTCCTTGTTGAAGACTGATGTAGGAGCATCCAGGGTGCAAGAGCAATCTGCATCACCCAAAAATAATTTTTTGTCTAGTTTTTCAATAAGGGATATCTTTGTGCATGGTTACTATTTTTGACAAGTTTACTATTTTTAGTAAGTCGTTCATTTGAGCACGAATTATTCCAATTACTTCCCTAGAGGTTCATTTTGGATATATAAATCTGTTAGTAAAGTTTTGTGGCAAGATCAAGTCCAATTTTGAAATATTGAATTTTATGTTTTGATGAGGTGGTCTTTGAACTCAGTTTTGAAGGTCTTAGAGGCTTTAGAAGGGGTCAAGACTTGTTCGAGACAATACACCATAGTCCTAGCTGTAGAGAGCTTCGAGAGGTTTCTGAAAAGTGGTTATAATAGAAAATTGGGTACATGGTTCAAAAGTTATGGCTTTTAGAAGTTGTTGCATCAGGACTTGAGTTTCGATACAAAAGGAAGACAAAAAATCACTTAAGGTAGGAAATTGAATAGCTGGGTGCCAAAATGGGAAAATTTCACTTTTTAGAATATTTGAAGGCCTTTATTGGTGCTACAAATACAAGGATGAAGGTGGGTTTTTGGCTTAGTTTTAGAAGACTAGTTTGTGGTTTTATGTTGCGGATTATTGTAATGAAAATGCCCATGTGCCTGTAACATGTTTTTTTTCTAAATATTTTAATGTTATTACATTGAATATAATAGAAAAAAAGTGTTTCTATTCTTGCAATTGTTCGGTTCTTGTAATTTTCTATTTATTTCCCTTTTGTGTTGTTTGCATTTGGGTTAGTAAGGGGAGCCCCCTTCATCAAGGACTCACTAATTGCCATGTTTGATTCTTTTCTATACAATCTATTTCTTCATCCATTACACACCCATTTTTCATCTTTAACATCATCTCCAAATGAATTGGATCATCTATATGCAAAAACTGAGATAAAAATTTGAACGTGTATTGTTTTCACCTCCATTTTTCTCATAAACGTGTCTCATACTTCTATTTTTTATGTCTTGTTAAGCTTGCCAATGTGGGATCGATACATGACTTGGAGTAGAACTTGTAGAGTGTGAACTTGATGGTCCAAAAAGAATGTCAATTAAAGATGGTATTTGTTGTGTATTTGAGGGAATACTTGCTTGAATGCATGAGGTTGCCTTTATGCTTGACGAAGGGCTTAGTTGTTGACCACTTTGTTGAACTTGAATGGGTGTAAAAAGAGTCACAATTGAAGGAATACCAAATGGTATTTACTTATTACTTCTATATCTTTTTGTGGTGGGCTTGTTGCTACATTCATTATTTTTTTCTTAACTTCCATCCCATGCCACTTCTATGAATTGTACATCTTTACTGATTATTACTTTTTTGTTTATAGGTTTGTACAACTTGTAAGCCTTTGATTCATCTCGATATCTTATAAATATGGATTTTTCTCCTTTGTTGTCTAATATCTTTCTCAATTCATCTAGGACATAAGCACATTTCACACATCTAAACAATTTATGTGAGCAACACTATATTTTCTTCTACTCCATGGTTCTTTTGGAATCATATTCTTGACACTTTTGGTGGGACATCTATTCATCACATGTAGGTTGCACATGCTACAACTTCAACCTCATATTCATTTTAAAAATGTTTTGCTTTCAACACGCACCTTGTCATTTCCACGATTGTTTTGTTTCTTCTTTAAACTATTCTATTTTGTTGATGTGTGTACCTAATGTTAAATTGTTTGTGAATTTCATGATCTTTGTGAAAAATTAAGAAGTCTTTTGAAATGTATTCACCACTTCTATCCGTCCTCAATGCTTTGATATAGTACCATCTTTGCTTCTCAACAAGGGATTTAAATTGACAAAAATATTCAAACACTTCATTATTATGTCTTAGAAAATATACCCATGTCTTTTTGGTGTGATCATAACAGATTGTCAAGAAGTAGTATCTTCCTCTAAGTGAGGGTGTTTGCATTGGTCCACACAAATTTGAGTGACTACTTAACTTTTCTCTTCATCTACTTGTGAGTTCATTGAGGGGTCTACTAGAGAAAGTTTTACTTCAAATATGGTTTTAACCTTAGGGGAAACATTCTATTCTTGGTCATTTGGACTTTTGCATTGAATTGATTACTTGGAAGATTGCTTTTCAAAAATTCTCTATAGCTCTTTTGAACAAGCTACCAAATACTCATTAGATTATGTTTTAAGTTAGTAACAAAATAAACATCAAATTTAGAATATTTTCCCCCCTTTTTGGTTAGAATGTTGATGTTTTCTTTCCCTAGCTAAAACTTTGTTTTCATTTTCCAATTTGACATTTGATTTTATATTTTCATCCAAAGTAGAAAATATTTCTAAGGTCCCTTTTGTGTTATTTCTACAACCCACGTATAAAAACAATACCATATTTTGATTCTCTCATGCAATTGTAGAAAATGCTATACTACTGCGGTTTTGTTTTTCTTTAGTAAAGTTTGTGCTTTGTTGCTTATAATCAAATTGTTTCTTTCAACATTCATTTGAGTAATGACCATATCTCTTGCAATAATGAAATTGAACTTGAGATTCATCATACCTTTGGCTTTGAGATGAATTTTAAGTTGAGCTTTGATTGTTACCTCTTCCATTTTATTTTGATGTGTTGGTTCTTCCACCTCTATGTGAATTTCTTTCTTTACCTCTAAAATTTGATCTTCCTCTACCAATATCATGTTTGATTGAAACTTGTATCTTGACAACAAGGTCAACATATGAAATCAAGACCTTGAATTGAATATACAACTTTCTTTTGATATGATCACTCTCCAAAACCTCCTCATACAATACTTATGATCTTATTATAGAACCACACAATGGTTGGAATGTAACTCGCATTACATAGATCTGACTATCCATCAATCGTAACACATGCAAAATAATAACATTGATACCCATAATTCATAGGTTTCTTTCATTCTCGGACATACCCTAGATCACTATATATGTGCATTGCATACAATTACATTCACATGTCAACCTAATATAAAGATGATTGCATGTACAAATCAACCACAAAACATAAATCTTAACCAAATGTGTAATATGTTAGGTCTAATAGCCCACACACTATTCTAGAAGAGGGAGCACACTATGCATTACCCAATGTAGCCTTATTTGGTCACAATAGTTATCCACACACTATCTTGGATGAGAACACATTACAACCCTTTGGTGCATCAATTTGGAACAACTACCTTATCGACTAGTGACCACTCTATCTCTACTCTGTAACTTTTAACTTTCTACCCATTTAAGCTCAACAACTAAAAGCTTGGAATCTAACATAACACATGTAGACATAATCTCCTTTCAATCAACAGTTATTGATGTTTGTCATCAATGACAAAGGGGGAGATTGTTGAACATATTTTGTCATTGATGTCAATGAGTGTTAGTAGGTAATGATAATTTAATGCAACGGTGTGTGCTAACAAAGAAGTTTAGTGTGGTGTTGTATCAACAAGTAGCTATATAACCACAAGTATCACAAGTACTTTACTTATGTCTAGCCTATGTTTGAGCATTTGAGTCCCATAAGTATCGTGACAAGTTATATTGGTAAGATCATTTGAAGTATGATTGTATTATCATCTTGCATCCATTCTTGTTGTTGAAGATGATTGTGAAGTGTTTGCGGTATGATACCGAGGTTTCTTTCTAAGGCAATGTGCTTACACTAGTAGCTTTCTCTATTTTGCATCTTGCCACAGTTGAGTGTTATGGCATACTAATTGGAAGGAGAGTATGTCTACACATGTTAGTGACCAAACTATAGTAGAAAAAAATTGCAAAGTGACAAAGTGGGTGTTAATTGATTGGATTGATGTTTCAAATTGATGCAACAGAGGATTGCAACATGTGCTCTCCAGAGATAGTGTGTGGATGACCATTATTATGTCTTAGAAAATATACCCATGTTTTTCTGGTGTGATCATAACAGACTGTCAAGAAGTAGTATCTTCCTCTAAGTGAGGGTGTTTGCATTGGTCCATACAAATTTGAGTGACTACTTAACTTTTCTCTTCATCTACTTGTGAGTTCATTGAGGAGTCTACTAGAGAAAATTTTACTTCAAATATGGTTTTACCCTTAGGGGAAACATTCTATTGTTGGTCATTTGGACTTTTGCATTGAATTGATTACTTGGAAGACTGCTTTGGAAAAATGCTCTATAACTCTTTTGAACAAGCTACCAAATACTAATTAGATTATGTTTCATGTTAGGAACAAAATAAACAACAAATTTAGACTATTTTCCCCCCCTTTTTGGTTAGTGTTTGTATGCAAATTAGATGTCTAACAACTAGAAATGATAAATTAACTATTAAAGCCAATGAATCTATCTAATGCAAACACAATGAAGAATGCAAAGTAACTATGAAATGATGAAACTAATTTAATTACCTTCACCTACCATGCAACTTGTCTCCATTGTCCTCCTAGCTTTGATTTCTTGAAGATGTTGAGCTCTCAGATTTCCAAAATGAAGCCTTCTCCCAAGATGCTACCAAAGTGTGCAGATTGAATGAAATTGAGTGCACAATAGCTTATGCAAACTAATGGATGGAATGCAAGTGAAATGGTGATTGTATGGATGCTTGATTGCTTGAATGCTTGGATGCTTGATTACTTGAATGCTTGGATGCTTGATTTGCTTGAATGCTTGTTATCAAAAATACCTATTAGCTCTCAAATGAGAAATGAGGCTCCTTTTATAGAGTTTTGGAGGATCTAGGCTTAGGTGGCACAATCCTACGGTTGAGAATGAAAGGTGGAAGATCCTCGGGATAGGATTGACTTGGTTGAAGGAGTTGAGAGAAAGGGGGATGTAGTTGGAATGTGAGAGGAAGAATAGGGATGATGTTCCTCTCACATTGACATGGAGGAGAAGAAGGTGGAAGGAAAAGACACATGTCAAGTGTCTCACAAAGACCAAAGAGAGAAAGGGGGAGAGACATTTTCCTCATGAGGACTCTTTGTACAAGTGTCCCATGAGTCACCTTTGACCCTTAGAGGTGGCTTGAGAAGCCCCTTAGGAATAGGGAATGTCTCTTGACTTGGTTGTTGAGAGGACATGTGGTCATGAGACCAAGTCCTATGAGGCCACATAGCCTTTAAGAATAGGACATGTGTGGGTGAGGATAAATATGAATAAATAATTAATAATAATTATTTATTTTAGCCAAGGTGATGTGTCAGGTGACTAGGTGGATGAAGTGAATTAGAAGACTGTCATATTTAGGTGATTGTGTATTTAATTAAATCACTTTAATAGACTATTTAGAAGACTTAGGATATAGAATTAGACTATAGTGAATTTATTAAATAAATTGAATAATTTATTTAATAAATAGAGGAATAATTATTAATTAAATAATAAATATTTAATTAATTTATCAAGTCAATAGTAATTAAATAATAAATATTTAATTAATTAATGAAGCCATTTTTAGGTGTATACATTTTGCCCCTGCCCCAGACAATGTCTCAGACGACCTATGCGTGCCCCCTCGAGAGATTGATTGACAAAAAAGATTATTTGAATGTTTATTGGATTTTTTTTTTAAATTTTTTTTTTTGTGCAATCAAGCTCATGAAAGAACAGTAGAAAAGATGGAGGAAAACGGGGTGGAATGGAAGAAAAAGGCAGATAGGGTCCACACACCAAGCACATCGGGTCCACAGGCTATAAATAGGGCTAAGGGGTCCACAATAGGCTCATTGTGCACACTTGTCACTTGGAGAGCAGAGCGTGAGAGAGAGAAGAGCAGAGCCATGAGGATGTCGTTCCCATTGTCAGATCACCGCTTCGAGAGAGTCAGACGCTTCCAGCGACCACCCGATTCGGGTGAACCGGTAGGTGACTCAATCCTCCTTGGTAATTTCATGATTTGATGCATGTTAGAGTAGAATTGTAGCATGTTTAGGATATATTGAATGATAGAATTAGGTTAGGAATTTTTATGTTTTGAAGTGGAGTACGAATGCGCAGTTTCGACACACAAATGCACAGGAACTTGTGACGTTTGTGCAGAAATTCAAAATTTTTGCGCATTCGATAAGGATAGCTGTGCATTCATACGAAATGAATGTTAGTATTGCGCAAGTATGCAATAAAAGCGCGCATAAGTACTTCCTACGCATTTGTGATGAAAAGCTGTGCAAATGTGCAACAAAACGATGCATATGTAAAAAGTTGCGCAAATGTTGAAAAATGTTGCGCAAATGTGGAGGAAAACAACGCATAGGTGAAAACCTGTGCAAATGTGAAAGAAAGTTGCGCATGCATGGTTCAATGCTGCGCATGTGTTTTAGGTGATAGAACAGGGTCAGTGGATAGTCAATTAGGTCAAACTTGATGTCGATAAACTGATGGGATCTGTCGGCGATTGATTTTGATCAAGTTGATCAAGATGTGGCAACATTGTAGCATGTTCGCTAGTTAACCAATCTTGAATAGATAATTGATAGAATCATCTGTTAAAACACGTGATAAAACATGTTTGAAATTGATATGATAGGATAGATAGATTGATAGATCAGTTTATCCAAATCTGATAGGTTGATCATTGTTGACTTGCTAGGAGGATATCATAGATGTTTTGATGTCGTGGGAGAGATATCCCGTCACACAGAACCTTAGACCAGCTCTGTTAGAGACAGACAGACTATTGATTGGAGCGTCATGATTATATTATGTGATATATACACCCGAGATTCGGGCGAATCTGAGTATGATGACTGCGTTAGCAGAGAGATGGCACTCGGAGACGAGTACCTTCCATCTTCCGACAGGGGAGATGACAGTGACAGTAGAGGATGTATATCGCATCCTCCAGCTTCCCATCACAGGAGAGTTAGTTCAGTATGATTGGCACGGTGGAGTCACAGAGTGCAGAGCCGTCTTTGGGGATGAGGATATAGAGGATGGAGAGATTAGTTGGGAGGATATGGTTGATTTGTATGACCCTCTGCCAGTGGTTCTAGCAGGCACGATTGGGTGATTCGTATGCCCTGATCGTAGGTCACATGGATTTGCAGTTGGATGGGGCCGCACATTACAACGGGTGATGGAGGGGACCCGATTTGCCTAGGGGGTGTGTTTATTAGCACATCTGTATCATGATTTACATCAGGTGGTGTACCATATGGGTGCATCTCTATCAGCAGGTGTGACACTGCTCCATGTTTGGGCATGGGAGCATATTGCAGTGACTAGACTAGTGGCGATTAGATTTCGGGGTGTAGGACAACCCTATTTTCATTTATACTCCTCAGTTTTGTCTCAGGCAAAACTGGGACATTTAGAGTTTTGGCGGTACACTTTTGATACACTGGACACAGTGACATGGAGACCCTACCTAGGGTGTGAGCCGTGGGATGACGAGCGTCAGCTGCGATTTTATTTTGAGTCGCGATGGCTTATAGGACGGACACCCTTTATTATCAAGAGACAGCTGGTCGGCTGGGTTCTGTGCCAGTTTGGCAGGATCCAGGGCATGCCTCAGGGAGTGACTGAGTTTGCTCGCACGCATCAGGAGAGACTGGATTGGGGGCCCATGGCATCATTTGATGTTGCTCGGTAGGAGTTTTTGGATGCACCATTCCAGGCATGGTCGATGAGGCAGACAGTTGTTGATCCTGGGATGAATGCTAATTTAGAGCAATTTTTGAGAGACTTTCCAGTACCACGGATTACAGATCCCATAGCTAGGCCTCCAAAGAGAGATCCGATAGAGAGACGACAGGGGAGACTCCGAGGGAGAGATAGACGGGGATGAGGGAGACGAGATGGTGGTGATGGTGGAGGAGATGGAGGAGGAGATGATGGTGGAGATAGAGGGAGAGGGGATAGGGCAGGATCGCAGATGAGAGGAGGTGGTGTGAGGCAGAGAGGACTGATGCCACCTCCAGCTAGACAGGGATGGAGACAGCCTCTAGCACAGCCAGCACAGCCAGCTGCAGGAGTGCCACTACAGGTACCAGTCCCTCTGACACAGATTCCAATTTCCCTAGTACAGAGACCAGCTGCATAGGTACAGGTGCCACAGGTACAGAGGCAGGGACAGGATGAGCCAGACGTTGAGATGCTACATGTATAGGCACAGGATGAGCCAGCTGATATGGACATCGGGGGACAGGATCCCTATTTACAGAGAGACGCTACGGAGGAGCCAGATATTGATGCACTGCTAGTCTGACTAGCAGTTACATAGGTACAGGCAGACCGGGTTCTAGGTCTAGAGAGGCGCATTGAGAGGCTAGAGCATCAGATGGATGTCCTGAGACATGAGCGGGATGTAGCGATTGAGAGACTCAAGGAGTCTAAGATGCTACTAGATGAGTTACAGAGGACAGAGGACCTAGGTTCCCATGGAGATAGCCTGAGAGCCATGATATGAGTCGGGAAGGAGATATCCTACTGGCGAGAGGCATACAGACAGGCAGTGTCGAGGGATCAGTGGATTGGGAGCTTCAGAGAGAGCTCAGTAGCGGTGAGGACAGCAGTACAAGCATCAGCTAGTAGTGGAGGTGTATCATCACATCCTCCGAGAGTACCCACAGGTTCAGGAGACTAGGGTGGATCCTCAGGAGCAGGTGGTTCAGTAGCACAGGGCCATATTGCAGCTTGCAGACAGCGATAGACAGATTCAGAAGGCAGTGGGTCATAGATACCACTTGTATACATATTTTTTATTTATAGTATCATTGTATCATTATATATTGACTTGATAGACACTGACTGTAGACACATTATTATTGATTATATATCATGGGATATTTGGACAGTTTGATGGTATTTATGGACTTTATATGATGGATGTAGTTCTACCATGATTTGCTATGATATTTATATACATGTGCATACTGACAAATGCAAGATGTGATGATTTACTTTTATATGCATGAAATGGATGTCTTAAAATGCAAAATGATTGATTTTCTATATGATGCTAATGGACAAATAATCTAATATATATGATGATATAAATGCATGTTCTAAATGATGTTCACTAACGCTATGTGATGATGAATGCAATGATGTAAAAACAATGTGAATAATGTAAAATGAATGGATACTAAATGCATAATGATATCTAAAGTAATAAATAAAAATGTACCTAAGCTGATTGACAACATGATAAAATGAAATAAGATGAAATGATAACTATAACAAATATCCAATGAACACACCTAATAATAATTATACATGTCTTAAAATGATTAAGTGTAAAGTATTTTTGATTTTCCAAATGTCCTCAACTGAAATAACAATGTTCTTGACACAAGAAGAATGGACTTAGGAAAAACAGATAACCTAATGAGAAAGATAACTCACAAAACCTTATAAAAGGAGCATTGTTATGCAATTCACGAGATGGTAAAATGCAATGGAAAATGAAATATGAAATGAGTATCTCCACAACTTCATGTAACATCTTAGAACTTCATAATAACTGGAATTTGATTTTCATCATTGAGCTCGTTATGTTGCAAGAAAATGCATGCATCATGGTATAATTAAACCAGGATGACCTGAGCACTTTTTGCATGGAGTTTAATATTGCAAGCTTGACAAGCATCTAGGTATAATTGAACCGAGATGACCTGAGTTTCGTTTGCGTAATAGACAAGGAATATTTCCCCCCTCCATCGGGGAACAAATATTTGGAGTCGAGGTATGCGATGGCGTATCACCATAAATAGCATTTGTTAGAACAACATGATTTGTATGTTGTCCATACTATGAAATGGATGAAGGCACTTATACACAGACACCCCAATTACTTGTTCCTTTGATTTCATCAGAAAATACCCCACAAATAGCAATCAAAGAAAATCTCATGCCCCATCCCGGCTATTCTAATCAATGACATATGAGAGTTTCAAACTCATGTCAAAGATATCCCGAAATAGCATAGGAAACATGATAACAATGAAATCTAGATATGAATGCATAAGTTATAACAAATCATTCTAACATGCCTACCATGAATATACATTTCTTTTGCCAAAAAGATTGATTTAGGATATGTTGATCAAATCAAATGATGATGTATAGTCAAGATGTATAGATAAGCAGTCACAATTCGAAAGATAGATCATAGATTCTGATTCAGCATGAAGATACCATTGTGAAAGAACATTTGATTGCGTTTGCCTTGCCTGGTGAAAATAACTCCATTATGTCCTCTAAGAGTCACGACTATCATAGATCCACTTCCCAAACTAGGTCAAGGACATGCCCCCAGCTAGGTGATGGTCTGACTTATTATGGATGAAGAAAGATGCAACAAGACTAGGATGAAGACCATGACAAAAGATCAAGCTACGATGGGATTTTATTACGGATAGATACAATGGATGGTGTATGAACTGACCATTTTATTATGATATATACATGGTGGGGACAAGAATTGAGTAACTGTTTTATTGTGGATATATACAATGAACAGACACACTAGAAGAATCATAATAGATGGAGGAGCTAACTTGTCACACATAGCGCCTATTTCCAAGTTTTCACCATATGCTTTTATTGCAGTTTTTCTTTTGATTTTGTGATTTTTTTTGTATTTTTGATTATTTTTATTTACAAAATATATATACAGACTATATACATGCCCCTTGCATTGAGATTTCAGGGATAGAACTTCTTGAGATGGATGCTGTTAAGAGGTTCATCCAAGGGATCCCCTTCAGTTGTAGATAACTGATAGGCTCTAGAACCATAGATTGCTGTAATCACAAAAGGACCTAACCAATTAGGTTCGAACTTGCCCCTCTTTTCATGGTGCTGTTGATTCTTGGGATTTTCTCGAAGGACTAAGTCACCCAACTGAAAATCTCTGATCTTTACCTTGCTGTTGTACTGACGGGACAGACGCTGCTGATAAACTTTCAAATGATCATAGGCTCGCTGACGACATTCATCTAGGAGTTCCAATTCAGTCAGGCGTGCAACTCTATACTCTTCATCAGGAATTAAATCTTTAAGAGTAACACGAAGTGAAGGCAACTCGACCTCGAGGGGCAGGACTACTTCAGATCCATAGACAAGGGAGTATGGAGTGGCTCCAGTAGGAGTACGGATGGAGGTGCGGTAAGCCCATAAGGCTGGATTAAGTTGGAGATGCCAGTCACGACTAGCATCATTGACAGTCTTTTGTAGGATTTTAACAATTGTTTTGTTTGATGCCTCAGCTTGGCCGTTTCCTTGAGGATAGTAGATGGTGGAATAGTTGTGGGTGATGTGGAATTTGGCGCACAAGTCATCCATGTCTTGGTTTTGAAATTGTTTCCCATGATCAGTGATAAGAGACATAGGTATACCATATCTGCAAATGATATAGTTTAAGATAAACATGGAGATTTGTTTCCCTATGGCAGTAATTAATGGAACGACCTCAATCCATTTAGTGAAGTATTCTGTGGCAGTGAGAATCCATTTGTGGCCATTGGAAGATGGAGGATTGATAGCACCCACGAGGTTGAGTCCCCACCGACTGAATGGAAAAGTAGTTGTAAAAGGATGTAACTCTTGAGCTGGAGCATGGATAATGTTTCCATGTATTTGACATTTCTTGCATGCCCTAGAAAAATGAAAGGAGTCTGCTTCCATGGTAGGCCAATAATAACCTATACGCATGAGTTTCTTAGCCAAAGAGGGACCACTCGAATGTGTCTCACAAATACCTTCATGTACATCACGTAAGGAAAGTTGAGCTTCATCATATTCGAGACATCATAGGAGAGTACCGTCAAAACCTCGCCGATAAAGGGTGTCAGATATTAAGATATAGCGGGAGGTTTGGTGGAGAAAAGTTCATTTTTGATTGCGGGATAGGTTGGGAGGTAGAGTTTTATCTTTGAGGTAAGAATAGATCTTTCCATAGGTTGGGGAGTTATGTCCAATCATATGACATATAATACTCGTATCAGGGTCATCATATGCAGGACAAGACAGGGATTCCACCAAGAACTCAAAACGGGCCTTGGTATCTTCTATATCAAATAAAGAAGCAATCGTTGCCATGGCATCAACAACCTTGTTTTCATGCCGAGGAATCTGCTCAAAAGTGATGACAAAGATACTTTTTAAAGTCATCAACCATACGTTTATATGGCAATAACTTATCATCTGTGGTCTGATAATCATCATTAACCTAGTTAACAATCAGCTGAGAATCTCCGTAGACATTTATTTCAGATACGTTCCATTGTAAAGCCATTTTTAACCCAATCAACAAAGCCTCATATTCTGCTACATTATTGGTGCAAGGAAATAACAACTTGAAAGATTTCAGAATAGTGTATCCTTGTGGCGTGATAAAAAGAATACCAGCTCCTGAACCCTGTTGAGTGTATGAGCCATCAAAGTATAATTTCCATGCTTGTGTAGACAAAGCTAAGATATGAGCATCAGGAAACTCTGTGTGTATAGGTTGGTCATCCGTTAATGGAGCATTAGCTAGTTGATTTGCGATCACTTGACCTTTGATAGCCTTCCTGTCTACATATTCAATATCAAACTCACTAAGTAGCATGACCCACTTAGCCAACCTGCATGTCAATGCAGTCTTGCTTAACAAATACTTTAAAGGATCAATCTTTGCAATAAGCTGAGTAGAATGTGACAACATGTAATGTCGCCACTTCTGTGAAGCAAAGACAACAGCTAGACATGCTCTTTCAATAGGGGAATAGTTTAACTCATATCCCACTAAAGTGCGACTGATGTAGTAGATGACTTTTTCTTTTCCTTCATGATCTTGCTGAGCGAGAAGAGTACCTAGTGAGGCTGTCGTGGCTGAAATGTAGAGCAAGAGTGGCTTGCCTGAAATTGGTGACATCAAAGTTGGAGGATTCGCTAAATACTGCTTGATTTTGTTAAAAGCTTCCTCACACTTATCATCCCATTTGAATAAGATATTTTTATGCAGCAAATGTTGAAAGGGATGACTGCGATTTGCTAGTTGAGAAACAAATCTTCAGATGGATTGTAGATGCCCCTGTAAAGATCTTAGTTGATTGATGTTAGTGGGGGAAGCCATCTCCAATATTGCTTTAACCTTTTCTGGATCTACTTCGATGCCTTTAGCTAAGACAATGTAGCCTAACAGTTTGCCGGATGTGACCCCAAATGCACATTTCTTTGGATTAAGTCGAATCTGATATTTTCCCATCCCGGTGAATATTCTATCCAACACTCTCAAATGACCAGCTCTGTCTTTGGATTTTGCTAAAATGTTGTCAACATAATCTTCCATGATGGTATGCATCATGTCATGAAAGATCGTGGTCATGGCTCTTTGGTAAGTTGCTCCAGCATTTTTGAGGCCAAATGGCATCACATTCCATCAGTATGTACCCCATGGACAAGTAAAAGCAGTTTTTTCCTGGTCTTCTGGCGCAATCTTGATTTGGTTATAGCCAGAAAATCCATCCATTAATGATAACATCTCATGCCCAACTGTTAGGTCAACAATCATATCAATATTTGGCAAAGGGAAGTCATCTTTCAGACAAGCTTTATTAAGATCTCGAAAATCAATACAAATCTTGATAGACTTGTCTGGTTTTGAAACCAGAACAATATTTGAAATCCACTCAGCATAATCAATAGCCCGAATGAATCCAACATCTAGGAGCTTCTTCAATTTTGCTTTCACCATTAGAGCAATGTGAGGATGCATTTTGCGGAGCTTTTGCTTAATTGGTTTTACACCTGGTTTGATAGATAAATGATGCATAATGAGATTGGGGTCCAAACCAGGCATATCAGCATAGGACCAAGCAAAGTTGATTTGTCTTTTTCTTAAGAATTTTGCAAAAGCTTCTTTCTTTGATTCTGTCAAGGATGCTGCTACTTTGAGGATGCGTGGAGACTCCTCTGTTCCAATGTTAAGTGGTACTGTTGGTTCTATAAGAATGGAAGATTGCTCTCGATATAGATAGTTGGGAAGAGTGTCAATCCTTCCATCGTCAGGTGCCTCAGAGAGGTTTTCACCATCAGATGCGTCTTTTCTTTTTACTATTTTTGGATCTAATACTGCCACTGAGTGGTTTTCACCATGAGATCTGTTGATTATTTTTATATTTTTATGACTGAAAGGATTGGCACTCTCTCCAAAATAGGCCATGTCATTGAGTTCTATTGGAAATCCTGACTTGTGATCCCCTGGTGGTAAATGATCCCTGATGCCAAGATAGTCAATGATTGCGTCATCATTATGGAAGACATCAAGTTCTAGGTGATCGGGAGAATCCCAATCGATAAGGTCAGGACGGACAAGGGGCATTGGATTATTTGGGTCGGTTTCAAAAGCAGAGATGGTATTGATGGAAAAGTTGTCAAGGTTTATGATAGTATCAGCGAGGTCTATTTCCATACTCTCATCTGACTCGTCTATCACAAGATAACGCTCACTTCGCTCACGATCAACATGAGTAGTATTACGTGGGACCAATCCTAGTGAGTCACTCGTTGAACTCTCGCCCTCATGGTAATCATTACTATATTGATGGACAACATTGACTCCTATTTCTTCAATATAATCAGATAAGGAATCCCATTCATAATCATTAGAATCAGAATCATCATTATCTTCAAGTCTATCAATGATTCTTTGAGCTATCCTTTGTTTCTCTGGATCTACATACATACCATGCTTTCTGAATTGTAAGGCAGGAGCTTTAGATGTCTAATGAAAAGATGGTATTTTTTCTTTTCTTTTTGGTTCTTGTGGTTCTTCACCTTTATATCCTAATCCTATAGTGTCTCTTTGATAATTGGGATTTTGCAAAATTGGTTTTATAACACCTTCTCTTTGTAACCCTAGAGGTCCAGCACCTTGATATCCCATCTTTTGTAGCAAAGTATATCCTTTTCCATAGACATCAGGTGATATACATTCATGTTTAATATCCTCTTCAATCTTCTGTGTCTTAAGACAATAATTTGCATTACGCTCAGCTGCCTCTTTGGATATTGTGCCCCCACTTATAAATGTGTTATAAACAAGTGTGGAAGGGGGTTCTGATTGTTTTTTAGTGATCAAAGATCTACCATATGATTTGGGAGATAAAGGTAACTCAGTGATACAAAGAGCTTGACCTAAAGTATATTCTCCCATACTTCTTTCTTTGATGTCTATCTTGATCCCATCTGATTTAGAAGTTGATGCTATATTACTAGGGTCAATGGGTGTAGTTGCAGAAGATCTAGTACGATTATAGGGAACCAAAGAATCAGAAATCTTCACATTGCTACAATATTGAAAAGGATTAGAATCTCCTTTGATAGTGATCTCCTGACCATTGTGAGGGAATTTTATACATTGGTGATAAGTTGATGGCACAGCTTGCATGGAATGGATCCATGGTCTTCCCAAAAGAATATTATAAGCAAGATCCATGTCCAGAACTTGACAAGATACATCTTTGACAATAGGACCAATTCTAATTGGAAGAACAACAGACCCCTTGGATGATTTCTCTTCCTCATCATAGGATTTTATTGTGATTTTCTTTTTTGGATCAACGACATTCTCAGAAAATCCCAATGCAAGGACTAACTTTAACGTGCAGATATTCAAGCCAGCTCCCCCATCTATTAATACTCTTTTAATCTTGTGATTTTGGACAAGGACTTTGATATGTAAGGGAGAATTATGAGGTTGGGTAATGGCTAAATCATCATTTTTAGTAAAGGACAAATAGTGTGGGGTTGTTAAATGGCCCACCATAGCTTGAAATTGATTAGGATCTAGAGTTGTTGGAACTTGGGTCTCTAAGAGAGCTTTTTCAAGGATATCTTTGTGAGATGGGGAAAGACGCAAAAGCTCTAAGATGGATATCTGGGCAGGTGTTTTCTTGAGTTGTTCCAAAAGATTGTACTGGTTGGAAGTATTTGGGATAGACTTTGGGACATAAACAGACTTATTTTGTGTAGTGCTTGGTTTAGACTGGACTCCTTGAAGAGTAACTTTGGCTTGAGCACGAGTAGTTGCTTGGACTGGTTGACTCTCTGATTTTTCTTTGATGGTAATAACATTGGCATAATACATAGAAGGATGACATTTAGAAATGTTACCAACATATCGATAGGGAGTGGAATTATAATTAGCTTGATTGTCACCCTTAGTGTTGGAAGAACCCCCTTTTTCATGCTCAGGAAGTGGATCTTTGAAAGCTGTATGTGATTCATTCAAGACATGTCCGTCAACACCAATTTCACCGCTTTCGATTAAATCTTGGATTACATTTTTGAGTCTTTTGCAATCATTTGTTTTATGTCCTCTGCCTCTTTGAAATTCACAATAATCATTCTCATTCCACCAAGATGGCTTTACTCTAGGTTCAAAATCTTTCGTTTCAGGAATTGTAATGAGTTTCTTTGTGATTAACTTCCGTAATGCTGATTCGAGAGATTCCCCCAAAGGAGTAAAGTTTCTTCGAGGTGACATAAAAGGAAATCTTGGTTTAGATGAATCCTTGTTGGTATTTTGATTTGATGATTGATTGTTGTAGGTTCCTTGAGTAGCATTGGCCTGACTAGTGAGATTAAGAAGGGGTTGCGTTGGTTTGACATTATGATTATCAACAATCCCATCATTGACAATGTTTTTGTTTTTATTCCAAAACTTTGATTTGTCATTGTTATAGTTGTTGGAATTGGAATTTGAGGATCCAACATTGTCTTTAGAATAAAGTTTGATCTCACCTTTTCGGACCATGGCTTCCTCAATCTTGATACCATTTTCTATGAGCTTATTGAAATTTGGTGGACATTGCAATTGTAACCTATAACTCATTTCTGGTGTAAGGTTATGCACAAAAATATCCATCTTTTCTTGTTCAGGAATCGTTCGTGGATATTTAGAAAACAATTGACGCCATTTTTGCAAAAAAGTAAGGAAAGGTTCTCCATTCTTTTGATGTGCATTGCAAAGATCAAGCATAGTGACCTCATGTTTGATGTTATATGAATAATGAGTCACAAATTTGTCAAGAAGCTCATTGAAAGATTTGATGCCGGGGGGAAGTTTAGAGAACCATTCCATGGCTTGTCCTCCTAAACTTCGTGGAAATAGTTGCATAAGATAAGTGTTATTGTGAGCGTCTTCAATACAAGCAGCACAAAACTCACGAATGTGGTCTTGTGGATCCAAATTCCCTTTGTATTTGTCAAATTTTGGTACCTCAAAATGAGGAGGGAATGTAATCATTGCTAAATTCTTATCAAAAGGATAAGGGTATATATCATCCAAGGAATACTTCTTTGTTGATGATCCAGTTTGGATGTCACGGATTTGTTGTTGAAGCATTTGGATTTGTTGTAGGATGGGATCCAAAGATAGTGTGTTTCCTTGAGTGTTTTGGGAAACATTGTTGTGAGAAGCATTGTTTTGTGAAGCATGATTTGGTTGATCATTTTGAGAAATAGTGTGTTGTTCATGACTATGAGAAGCATTGGATTGCTGATTGGTTTCCTTTGCTCCATGAGTATCTTGAGAACCTTTAGGAATTTGTTGATTATTTGTGTGAGCTGGTTCTCTAAGATAAGAAACATCAAAATCACTTGGTAACTTAGCTCCTTGTTGAGCAAGCATGAGAAAATACATCTCTTTATCCAAGCCTAAGAGTCTTTCCATGACATGATAAAATTGAGGATCTTGTGAAGCTTCCCTAAGTTCTTCATTAGTGTGTTCATCAGTGGATGTAAAAAGTGAAGTTTTCTTAGGAGCTTCGGGCCAAGGATTTTCTTCATTGCTGGTATTGCCTTCCATCTTGTCTAGGGATTCTGGATTGGTGGCTTGTTTAAATTTATGAGATCGAGTTTAAACCATAAAATTGAAAGAATTGATTGTGGGATGAAAGATTTTTTATGAGAAGATATGGAAAGTGATTGATAGGAAAGATATTGAAATGTGTTGAAAAGTGATAAGACAACTTGATAAACTCTAAGTCAATAGGAGGTATAGATCTCACTATGATATGACAAAGAGAAATCAAGAGATAATAACCTAAGAAAGTTTGATGATTAAGGATGATATATCCTAATATGGTAAACTCACAAAGATCAAAATCTAATGGATAAGATAATGTTTCAACACAAAATCAAAAATTTCAAAGATTTGGAAGAAAAATAATTTGATGAATCTTGATGAAGGAATGATGAAAAGTGATGAATGGTCAAACTAAAGATCAAAGGTCTGTGTAACTTGACTGTTTCTCCAGAATCTTACTAAGGATGAAAACGAGTATCTTAAAAAGTGATTTTGAAAATTGCAAAGTTTGTGGAAATGCTCACTGTTGTAAATGCACAACAACAAATGCGCAGGATAGATTGATCAATGCGCAACAAAATTAAATAGATGCGCAACAATATGTAACAGATGTGACTGGTAATAATCAAAAGCGCAAACAGTCTGCACAGATGCGCAACAAATTTTGATAAATGCGCAACAACTTTGATCAAATGCGTGGAAAGATGTGATATATGCGCAGCTGTTGAAATTTTGATCTGAATTGAAATGTTTTGGATTTTCCTGGTGTTGGCTGGTTTTGTTTTGTTTTGTTTTTTTTATATTTTTTTTGGCAAAGTGAAAAATGCATAAACACACGCACATAAGACATACATGATGTTAATCTGACTATGCTAATATGAGTGCACAAACACGCTTACAATCCTATGGTTGGCAAAGACGATATCTGCTGAATCCCCACTAGGATAATAAAATCCAGCCATGCAAATTCACAACGGACAGCCTAGGAACTTGGAGGCATGGGCTCCTCCTTACAGTGCACTCACTTCTCAGGCACACCAAGTTCTGAATTCAATGGGTCATTACTTCCCAAAGAAATGCTATCTCTACTATGAACCATGAGTAATGTGGGGTGTCTTCACGAGCTTGGGTGACTCCTTAAGCCAACAGATAGAAAGTTTTTGGCCACTAAACAAAAGTTTTTAGTAAGGAAATCCATTCAGGTGGTTGTGATCAAGTCATTTTCCCAATTAAGGGGGCTCTCCCAATCCTTTCAAAGCAAGGCTTTCACCTCTACTAAGTAGGACTTTAACGCACCACTAGGGTACTGGAGGAGATTTTGGTTGCCACAACGAATTCACACCTGTCTAATGTGAGACTAATCACATTAGCATTTTTTTATATACCGGTTTGGAAGGGCTTGGCTTTAGCCTGTTACTGGTTGGGTCGTTCCTTGGGGTGAGTACCTCTTTTCCCACCAAAGACCGCCCTCTAAAAATTATAACAGTTTCTCTTACACCCAAGGTCCATGAATGGCGAGGGGAGAGGATACATTGTTATAATTTTGGGATTACAGATATGCTTAAGAAAAACACAACAGACACTTGAATCTATGCTAAGGAAGACACACAAAGCAAAAACATGTCGTATTTTAAGCCCAAACTAGATTATAGTTTATTTTGCAAACCCCTTGGCAATCTGCAATCAAACTATTAGAAATTTTTTTTAGCAATGGGGTCTTCAAAATTACGTCCTGTAAAACAACCTAAAAATACTACCAGAATGAATAGACACTTGTCAAAATGTTAGCTAAAAACAAATCTAACAGAAAACTAAATTTTTCTACAGAAACTGATAAATGCGCAGAACAGTGATATAAATGCGCAATAAGTTTGGATATATGCACAGTAATTATATATGTGTGAAACAATTGAATGAATGCGCAGCCTGATGATATGTATGCGCAGCTAGTATGGATGCACAACGAAAAATGATGTATGCACAAGACAGTTTAACGAATGTGCAGAAAATGTGACAGAAAGTGAAAACCAGATGAAAGTTTATGTCTGTGGTTGCAGAAAATGGATGCTCAGTAGAAATGAACAAATGTGCAGAAATCGTGGACAAATGCGCAGAAATAACCTATAGAAAAACCTGCACACGGAAAACTAAAAATTGAAAGTGAAAAGCCCGGTTGGGCCCTCCTTCTAGCGCCAAAAATGTATGCAAATTAGATGTCTAACAACTAGAAATGATAAATTAACTATTAAAGCCAATGAATCTATCTAATGCAAACACAATGAAGAATGCAAAGTAACTATGAAATGATGAAACTAATTTAATTACCTTCACCTACCATGCAGCTTGTCTCCATTGTCCTCCTAGCTTTGATTTTTTGAAGATGTTGAGCTCTCAGATTTCCAAAATGAAGCCTTCTCCCAAGATGCTAAGAAAGTGTGGAGATTGAATGAAATTGAGTGCACAATAGCTTATGCAAACTAATGGATGGAATGCAAGTGAAATGGTGATTGTATGGATGCTTGATTGCTTGAATGCTTGGATGCTTGATTACTTGAATGCTTGGATGCTTGATTTGCTTGAATGCTTGTTATCAAAAATACCTATTAGCTCTCAAATGAGAAATGAGGCTCCTTTTATAGAGTTTTGGAGGATCTAGGCTTAGGTGGCACAATCCTACGGTTGAGAATGAAAAGTGGAAGATCCTAGGGATAGGATTGACTTGGTTGAAGGAGTTGAGAGAAAGGGGGATGTAGTTGGAATGTGAGAGGAAGAATAGGGATGATGTTCCTCTCACATTGACATGGAGGAGAAGAAGGTGGAAGGAAAAGACACATGTCAAGTGTCTCACAAAGACCAAAGAGAGAAAGGGGGAGAGACATTTTCCTCATGAGGACTCTTTGTACAAGTGTCCCATGAGTCACCTTTGACCCTTAGAGGTGGCTTGAGAAGCCCCTTAGGAATAGGGAATGTCTCTTGACTTGGTTGTTGAGAGGACATGTGGTCATGAGACCAAGTCCTATGAGGTCACATAGCCCTTAAGAATAGGACATGTGTGGGTGAGGATAAATATGAATAAATAATTAATAATAATTATTTATTTTAGCCAAGGTGATGTGTCAGGTGACTAGGTGGATGAAGTGAATTAGAAGACTTAGTCATATTTAGGTGATTGTGTATTTAATTAAATCACTTTAATAGACTATTTAGAAGACTTAGGATATAGAATTAGACTATAGTGAATTTATTAAATAAATTGAATAATTTATTTAATAAATAGAGGAATAATTATTAATTAAATAATAAATATTTGATTAATTTATCAAGTCAATAGTAATTAAATAATAAATATTTAATTAATTAATGAAGCCATTTTTAGGTGTATACAGTGTTAGCACCCTGAAAAATTTTCATGGCTCCTGGTCTTTTCCCCTGGTCCCTGCAGTGTTTTTCCTGGTCCCTGGCATGAACCCTTAGTTCAAATTCATCAATATAACCATTGGTAAGAATTGCCCTGGCCTTGTTCTAATTTGTCATTACTTTATTCAGGTCACTTAGGGGTCCTAATTCACATGTGCTTAATTGTTGCCCCCTTTGTCGCATGATCATGTGAACCTTTTTCATGTTACGTGATCTTGCGACTAAAGGTTTTATACCCCCGACGGCCTTTAATATTTCCTAAGTCCTCAGCGCCTGATTATTCCCTAAGCCTAAGTCTCAGTGATTAATATTTCCTATGTTTTGACTTCATTATTTCCTGGGCCTGGCTCTGACACCATCTTGATCCAATGGTTATCATGAAAGCGCAAGGGATTTGTCAGAGCTATGCGATGTCGCAACGTCCGTTGATTTTCCTTTGTGACATAGCGCTTCAAATGGGTGGGACCACTGCCATATAAGCACAAGTGGCAACATTTTATTGGCTGAATGGAAAGATGATATGGTGGGGTGGGGTCAAGTTGTCAGTCGACTGAAGATTTGGTGGTTGTCGCATGATCGCAAGGAATATTCTTCCCCTTCGCGATCATGCGACAACTGTCGATTTGGAATCTAATGTAAAGGTTGTCGGTGGGTCCAAGGTGACAGATATGCATAGTTGGTGGTCTCTGATTGGTCCATGTAATAACACAGTGGCAGTTGTCAGTGGGACTTGGTTTCCAGATGCATCAGAGGGTCCTGACATTGTCAGTAAATCAACGACGGGCATAAGTTCCTATGAGATTTGTCAGAGGTTTGAGATTTTGTGACGACCATTGATTTTTTGACAGGCGGGGTCTAATGGTTTGGTAGTCCTGATAAATTTTCTTAGCGGTTCTGGCAAATCTCTAAGGGGTTCACTCATTCACATAATAAAATGGCGGTGTTCCAAATCAGCTGGCGACTTGGTGAAAAGTGTTCATGCAATCGCTAAAAGTTTTAGCGGAGGTAAAAGGTTTTTCGCGACTCGGCAAAAGTCTTCGGTCGCTGATTCACCAAAAAATTGATTAGAAGGTAAAAGGTTTGCTGGATATGGTAGGACCATTTGATGATTCATCGCTGAGGTGTCGTGTTCTTATTCACTGAGCTGGAGGACAATAAGGACACGCCAGTGGGCCAGAAAGATTGTAAGGGATGCTAGTATGCATGATCGAGCAGTCGGCGCAAGATCTTAAGGGATCTGTCAAGGCTATGAGATTATAAGACCGCCGTCTGATCTAAAGCTTATGAAAAGTGGGTCCAATGTGCTGATGCATCGTCGACGTGCTCTTTTTCTTTGGTCCAGGTGTGCTGAGGTGGATTTTTCTATGGGGCCGCAGTTTTCAAAGGAAGTAAGTGCCTATAGGTCCGAGAAGATCGTGTGGTTGTTGTTATACCACTGAGGTAAGATGCTCAACTTTTAGCATCGCGGTATAATGACGACCGTCAATTTTACTTAAAGCAATGTAAAGCACGTGGGCCTGGGAAAAGTAAACAGATCTAACAGCGGGGTTTTAAAGTTGATCAAGGTTTGAATATTGATCGCCGATTCTATGCAGGCGCCATGAAAATAGTCATTTCTTTTAGGGTTTGAATTTTTGAGGATTTTCAGCTACAGAAAGGACTAAAATTCAAGGCAGAAGCGACTGGAGCTAGTAAGAAATAATTTGTTTGCTTCCATAGTGTGGTCTAAGGTGTGATGATCGATTGCAGAGATCTGTGCCGTGTAAGGAATGAACAAAGAGTAGCTTGAGGTGTGTTGCAGGGTGATTGAATGGATTGGTTTTCATGGTGGATTTATGATCTTCTATACACTATTTTGAGAATTATCATAATTGGAGATCAATTTTCAATCTGTTCTTCACCAGGTTGCTTGGTTTTCCCCAAAGTGCAGTAAATTTTGATCTTTTGAATTGTTTTGGTGGGTGGAAACCCTAGCCCTTACCATGGTTATCCGTAGCTTGTTGCATCCTAACTTGTGTAGGATTCCAAGATAACCACTGGTATAAATAGTTGAATTTTTGACTTTGTAAGGGTTCAAGTTTTCTTTTGAGGGCTGGTTCCATGAATGTTTTGCCTTGTCAATATTGCCTTCTTTTCTGCATACAGGGTTCCCTCTTTCCTCTTTGGTTTTGGAGAATATAATACAAATTGTGATAGTTTATCTTATGTATGAGATTCAATATGTTTCTACTGTTATCAGATTATCTCCATCTTGGGTTCTAGACTTATTGATTATGGCATCAAGGGTGTTCTGATCTTTCTATATGCATTTCCTATGTGTCTGCAATGGAGTTGTTTTCGTAGAAGCAACTAGGTCTAGGACTAGTTTTCAGGTGTGTATGAACTATGGGTATCAAGGATATCTCACGTTTGTCTTTCAATGGATGCTGATCAATGTATTACTTGTTTATAGGTCTCTTCTAAGGGGAGGGTTAAAATCCTTTGAATGGGTGATAACACATTTGGATACACAAGTGGTTTGATAATGTATGGTCTAATCAATGGTGTATGGCTGATGTAAGGCATCGCCATATTTGAATGTACTGTCTTCTTGTTTCATAGCTTTCTATTGTAGTGAGGTGTTTGACTCTGCTGCCCATTGGATAAGGCACTGGTCTATGAGAGACTAAGGGTATTTCAGGGGTTCATTCAACCCAACATAAATCATTCAAATCAAATACCTTTCCCTTTCATGTTGGTAGTAGTAGTAGGAGGTCCTTTCGAGTCTTCATACTCATTCTATGCAAGTAGGGCTATTGCATGTGAATTGGCTTCATTGGGGTACAAGTTACCTGAAGGGGTTTGAAGGTTATTCCATAATAATCTATCTGCAGGCCTGTTGTTTATATTAAGGTGTCTTGAGTGTGCAGATAAGGCAATACCCACCTGAGTGATGTGGAGCTCAAAGAAGAAGGAGGATGTTCTTTATCCTCATCAATTGGACTATTTTCTTGTCAAACTTGAGTGCCTACCCTGAGAATCAAGCCCATCTATTGATTCAAGTTTGGTCCTACAAGGAAAAGCTCCCAACAAATTGGCGACTTTGCTGGGGATAGAATAAAAGACAGCAAGTTTAAGATGTCCAATTCCTTGCTTTGTTGAATCATCCTAGAGTCTGGTTAAATGATCAAAGAGTCAAAAGTACAAAACACATTTGTAAAATCTTCTCACTAAGTGTTGAGTGGTGGCTTTGATTTCTCTGTTTGATGAGTGCACCTTCTGATAAATAGTGCATGTTTACTTGGTGGAGTTTTGTGTTGATTGGAATAAGAAATAAGAACAAGTGCATTACTTTCCTCTCCAAGGAGGTGGCGACTCTACACAGCAAAGAATCTGATGGAGCTTCAGGGTGAGCTCTAGATCTGCCCTGGCTTCCAGTCAACAAAGTCTTTTGCTACAAAACTCTCAGGTATTTCTCAAAGATCTGAAATATCTCCTTATTAAGTGATCAAGCACTAAGAAAAGGACAAGGTGTGAGTAGAGGTTTGCATACTTCAAGTTTTTAGTTGTATTTTCACAAAATTTTATGGAAGTAGTGCATTAAGTTGTAATGGGTAAGCTTGAGGAGGAGCTTGCATTATTAGATCAAGGCATCCAGAGGGATTGCATAAGATTGGTAAGATTGAAAGTGGGAAGTAGGAAGGAGCTATCAATACCTTTGTTCTATGACAGGTTTTGTGAAGCATATGATCAGCTTCCAGAGGGTGTTGAGTTTCCAGAGTCTGTGTTCATTGGCTTGTTTTTGGAGCTCTTTTTTCCTAAATCAACCCATTGGTCAGCCTCCTTATATAAAGAGTGTTACATGCATCTTAGGGAGTGGATACTTAATGATTCTGATCTTGATTTTGAAGATACATTTGGGGTTGTGTCTAGTAGTAATGTTATTGAGAATGATGGAACCTACGAAGGAGATGTGTCAAGTGCTGACACTCTTTCTTGTAATCATGAGAGTGATGCTCTTTCTCAATATGGGGCAGAAGATTTGTGTAGTCAGTCAGATGAAGAAAAGGATTGGATGAATGGAGATGTTGTTGATGACTGCTTATGAGAGGAAGGTGATGCTAGGGACAGTTGTTCACTTCACAGTGAACAAATTTTAGATTTCTTGTCTTGTGAATATCTCAAATATTCAGGGGGAGATGACTTTGAGTTCTTACAACCAACACATTGATTTTGACCGAGAGCATGAGTCAGGAAGATCTGACTTTGACATGTGTGCCTCTAATCCTTTTGTTACCCCAACACTGCTAGATGACAACCAGGTGCAGTATGATTCATTAGTTGATGAGGTCATCAGTGTATTTTCATCTTCAGGTGATGCTGATGTCCCTGATATGGTTTTGAGTACTGATTGGGAAAGTTGTATAGATTTTGAGTCTTGTCCTAATTCTGGATCTTTTGTTAGGCCATGGAAGGATGGCCAGTCAGCTACTCAAATTTCGCACGCTCATGGTAAATGTATTGATGTTCTCCCTCCCACCCACTGACATTTTTTGAGTTTGTCAAATGTACGCATGATGCAATAGGTGCCTATTCTTGATGACTCATGTATATTACAGTTCCCCTCATGTAGTGACTTTGTAGAAGAAGAGGTTGAAGACTATGATAGTGTGTTTCCCTACCATAGAGATTGCAGTGATGAACAAGTTTCTTGTTCAAGTACCTTTCCTTCTTTTGTCAAATATGATACTGATGGTGACAGTGTTGAGGACTTAGTCTTCAAAAGTTGGGACAAATTTTCTTTTGATAAAAATGATGATGCAGATCAAGTGTCCTATTGTCACCAAATTTATGAAGAAGACCTTCACTTGGTTCATGGTTTAGTTCAAAAAGATATCATGGAGGAACCAAGTGGCTTAGTGGCTGAAGCAATTCATGAAGACAAATTGAAGGACTTATGTCCTTTTCAGCCTGGTAATTATGTTGTAATGCATGATGTTCAACATGTTTCATTTTCTGATGCATTACTTGATCCTTTTATTATTTCCAGTCATCAAGAAGAAGTGAGTGATGTTCCTTACTTCTTGGAGTATGAATATGAGTATGGTAGTTGTGATTGGAAGGACATGGGTAGTGATCAGTACCTTTTTTTCCTTCTGCCCATGGTTACTCACATATGTTGGCAACGAGATGGTAAAGATAATTTCAAGTGTTTGGCCACATATGTAGATGCGAATCAGATTTTTGATTCAAGAGGGGCATTGATTTTCTTTTGGTGGCTTGGGGCCACTGAATAAAATTGTATAATTTTTGTAAAAAATTGTAAATCCTCGTACAGTTGTCTTTCCCTTTCCTATTTCCTGCTTCTTTGGTTTGGTTGCCAATTTTTGAGGTCCCTATTTTTGTTTTGTGGATGGTCTGCTATCCTAGAGATCTAATTTCTTGCATGGACACATGTTGCCCATCATCCATAGATAGAGCCATTGTTAGCACCCTAAAAAATTTTCATGGCTCCTGGTCTTTTCCCCTGGTCCCTGCAGTGTTTTTCCTGGTCCTTGGCATGAACCCTTAGTTCAAATTCATAAATATAGCCGTTGGTAAGAATTGCCCTGGCCTTGTTCTAATTTGTCATTACTTTATTCAGGTCACTTAGGGGTCCTAATTCACATGTGCTTAATTGTTGCCCCCTTTGTCGCATGATCACGTGAACCTTTTTCATGTTACGCGATCTTGCGACTAAAGGTTTTATACCCCCAGCGGCCTTTAATATTTCCTAAGTCCTCAGTGCCTGATTATTCCCTAAGCCTAAGTCTCAGTGATTAATATTTCCTATGTTTTGACTTCATTATTTCCTGTGCCCGGCTCTGACACCATCTTGATCCAACGGTTGTCACGAAAGCGCAAGGGATTTTTCAGAGCTATGCGATGTCGCAACGTCCGTTGATTTTACTTTGTGACATAGCACTTCAAACGAGTTGGACCACTGCCACATAAGCATAGGTGGTGAAATTTTATTAGCTGAATGAAAAGATGATATGGTGGGGTGGGGTCAAGTTGTTAGTCGACTGAAGATCTGGTGGTTGTCGCATGATCGCAAGGAATATTCTTCCCCTTTGCGATCATGCGATAGCCGTCAACTTGGAATCTAATGTAAAGGTTGTCGGTGGGTCCAAGGTGACACATATGCACAATTGGCAGTCTCTGATTGGTCCATGTAATAACATAGTGGTAGTTATCAGTGGGACCTAGTTTTCAGATGCGTCAGAGGGTCCTAACATTGTCAGTAAATCAGCAGTGGGCGTAAGTTCTTATGAGATTTGTCAAAGATTTGAGATTTTGCGACGACCATTGATTTTCTGATAGGCGGGGTCTAATGGTTTGGCAGTCCTGATAAATTTTCTTAGCAGTGCTGGCAAATCTCAAAGGGGTTCACTCATTTGCGTAATAAAATGGTGGTGTTCCAAATCAGTTGGTGACTTGGCGAACAGTGTTCGTGCAATCGCTAAAAGTTTTAGCGGAGGTAAAAGGTTTTCCGCGACCCGGCGAAAGTCTTCGATCGCTGATTTGCCAAAAAATTGAGTAGAAGGTAAAAGGTTTGCCGGATATGGTAGGACCGTCTAATGATTCATCATTGAGGTGTCATGTTCTTATTCACTGAGCTGGAGGATGATAAGGACACATCAGTGGGCTGAAAATATTCTAAGGGATGCCAGTATGGATGATCGAGCGGTCGGTGCAAGATCTTAAGGGGTCTGTCAAGGCTATGAGATTATAAGATCGCCGTCTGATCTAAAGCTTATGAAAAGTGGGTCCAACGTGCTGATTCATCATTGACATGCTCTTTTTCTTTGGTCCAGGTGTGCTGAGGTGGATTTGTCTGTGGGGCTGCAATTTTCAAAGGAAGTAAGTGCCTGCAGGTCCGTGAAGATCGTGTGGTTGTCGTTATACTGCTGAGGTAAGATGCTTGACTTTTAGCATCGCAGTATAATGACGACCGTCAATTTTACTTAAAGCAATGTAAAGCACGCGGGCCTGGGAAAAGTAAATAGATCTAATGGCGGGGTTTTAAAGTTGATCAAGGTTTGAATATCGACCGTCGATTCTCTGCGGGCGCCATGAAAATAGCCGTTTCTTCTAGGGTTTGAATTTTTGAGGATTTTCAGTGACAGAAAGGACTAAAATTCAATGCAAAAGCGACTGGAGCTGGTAAGAAATGATTTGTTTGCTGCCACAGTGTGGTCTAGGGTGTGATGATTGATTGCAGAGATCTATGCCGTGTAAGGAATGAACAAAGAGTAGCTTGAGGCGTGTTGCAAGGTGATTGAATAGACTAGTTTTTGTGGTGGATTTATGATCTTCTATACACTATTTTGAGAATTATCATAATTGGAGATCAATTTTTGATTTGTTCTTCACCAGGTTGCTTGGTTTTCCCCAAAGTGTAGTAAATTCTGATCTTTTGAATTATTTTGGTGGGTGGAAGCCCTTGCCCTTACCATGGTTATCCGTAGCTTGTTGCATCCTAACTTGTGTAGGATTCCAAGATAATCACTGGTATAAATAGTTAAATTTTTGACTTTGTAAGGGTTCGAGTTTGCTCTTGAGAGCTGGTTCCATGAATGTTCTGCCTTGTAAATATTGCCTTCTTTTTTGCATACAGGGTTCCCTCTTTCCTCTCTGGTTTTGGAGAATATAATACAAATTGTGATAGTTTGTCTTATGTATGAGATTCAATATGTTTCTACTGTTATCAGATTGTCTCCATCTTGGGTTCTAAACTTATTGATTATGGCATCAAGGGTGTTGTGATCTTTCTATATGCATTTCCTATGTGTCTGCAATGGAGTTGTTTTCGCAAAAGCAACTAGGTCTAGGACTAGTTTTCAGGTGTGTATGAATTGTGGGTATCAAGGATATCTCATGTTTGTCTTTCAGTGGATGTTGATCAATGTATTACTTGTTTATAGGTCTCTTCTAAGGGGAGAGTTAAAACCTTTTGAATGGGTGATAACACATTTGGATACACAAGTGGTTTGATAATGTATGGTCTAATCAATGGTGTATGGCTGATGTAAGGCATCACCATATTTGAATGTACTATTTTCTTGTTTCATAGCTTTCTATTGCAGTGAGGTGTTTGACTTTGCTACCCATTGGATAAGGCACTGGTCTATGAGAGACTAAGGGTATTTCAAGGGTCCATTCAACCCAACATAAATCATTCAAATCAAATACCTTTCCCTTTAATGTTGGTAGTAGTAGTAGGAGGTCCTTTCTAGTCTTCAGACTCATTCTATGCAATTAGGGCTATTGCATGTGAATTGGCTTCATTGGGGTACAAGTTACCTAAAGGGGTTTGAAGGTTATTCCACAATAATCTATCTGCAGGCCTATTTTTTATATTAAGGTGTCTTGAGTGTGCAGATAAGGCAATACCCGCCTGAGTGATGTGGAGCTCAAAGAAGAAGGAGGATGTTATTTATCCTCATCAATTGGACTATTTTCTTGTCAAACTTGAGTGTCTACCCTGAGAATCAAGCCCATCTATTGATTCAAGTTTGGTCCTGCAAGGAAAAGCTCCCAACAGTTAGAATGTTGATGTTTTCTTTCTCTAGCTAAAACTTTGGTTTCATTTTCCAATTTGACATTTGATTTTATATTTTCATCCAAAGTAGAAAATATTTCTAAGGTCCCTTTTGTGTTATTTCTACAACCCATGTATAAAAACAATACCATATTTTGATTCTCTCATGCAATTGTAGAAAATGCTATACTACTGTGGTTTTATTTTTCTTTGGTAAAGTTTGTGCTTTGTTGCTCATAATCAAATTGTTTCTTTCAACATTCATTTGAGTAAAGATCACATCTCTTGCAATAATGAAATTGAACTTGAGATTCATCATACCTTTGGCTTTGAGATGAATTTAAAGTTGAGAGCTTTGATTGTTAACTCTTCCATTTTATTTTGATGTGTTGGTTCTTCCACATCTATGTGAATTTCTTTCTTTACCTCTGAAATTTGATCTTCCTCTACCTACATCATGTTTGATTGAAACTTGTATCTTGAAGGCAAGGTCAACATATGAAATGTAGACCTTGAATTGAATATACAACTTTCTTTTGATATGATCACTCTCCAAAACCTCCTCATACAATACTTATGATCTCATTATAGAACCACACAATGGTTGGAATGTAACTCGTATTACATAGATCCGACTATCCATCAATCGTAACACATGCAAAATGATAACATTGATACCCATAATACATAGGTTTCTTTCATTCTCGGACATATCCTAGATCACTAAATATGTGCATTGCATACAATTACATTCACATGTCAATCTAATATAAAGATTATTGCATGTACAAATCTGCCACAAAACATAAATCTTAACCAAATGTTTAATATGTTAGGTCTAATAGCCCACACACTATTCTAGAAGAGGGAGCACATTATGCATTATCTAATGTAGCCTTATTTGGTCACAATAGTTATCCACACACTATCTTGGATGAGAACACATTACAACCCTTTGGTGCATCAATTTGGAACAACTACCTTATCGACTAGTGACCACTCTATCACTACTCTATAACTTTTAACTTTCTATCCATTGTAGCTCAACAACTATAAGCTTGGAATCTAACATAACATGTGTAGACATACTCTCCTTTCAATCAATAATTATTGATGTTTGTCATTAATGACAAAGGGGGAGATTGTTGAACATATTTTGTCATTGATGTCAATGAGTGTTAGTAGGTAATGATAATTAAATGCAATAATGTGTGCTAACAAAGAAGCTTAGTGTGGTGTTGTATCAACAAGTAGCTATATAACCACAAGTATCACAATTATTTTACTTCTGTCTGGCCTATGTTTGAGCATTTGAGTCCCATAAGTATCATGACAAGTTATATTGGTAAGATAATTTGAAGCATGTTTGTATTATCATCTTGCATCCATTCTTGTTGTTGAAGATGATTGTGAAGTGTTTGCAGTAGGATACCAAGGTTTCTTTCTAAGACAATGTGCTTACACTAGTAGTTTTCTTTGTTTTGCATCATGCCACAATTGAGTGTTATGACATACTAATTGGAAGGAGAGTATGTCTACACATGTTAGTGACCAAACTATAGTAGAAAAAAATTTCAAAGTGACAAAGTGGGTGTTAATTGATTGGATTGATGTTTCAAATTGATGCACTGGAGGATTGCAACATGTGCTCTCTAGAAATAGTGTGTGGATGACCTGACAAAGTGGGTGTTAATTTATTAAATTGATGTTTCAAATTGATGCACCGGAGGATTGCAACATGTGCTCTCTAGATATAGTGTGTGGATGACCATTATTATGTCTTAGAAAATATACCCATGTTTTTCTGGTGTGATCATAATAGACTGTCAAGAAGTAGTATCTTCCTCTAAGTGAGGGTGTTTGCATTGATCCACACAAATATGAGTGACTACTTAACTTTTCTCTTCATCTACTTGTGAGTTCATTGAGGGGTCTACTGGAGAAAATTTTACTTCAAATATGGTTTTAACCTTAGGGGAAATATTCTATTGTTGGTCATTTGGACTTTTGCATTGAATTGATTACTAGGAAGATTGCTTTTGAAAAATGCTCTATAGTTCTTTTGAACAAGCTACCAAATACTCATTAGATTATGTTTTAAGTTAGGAACAAAATAAACATCAAACTTAGACTATTTCCCCCCCTTTTTTGTTAGAACATTGATGTTTTCTTTCCCTAGCTAAAACTTTGTTTTCATTTTCCAATTTGACATTTGATTTTATATTTTCATCCAAAGCAGAAAATATTTGTAAGGTCCCTTTTGTGTTATTTTTACAACCCACATCTAAAAACAATACCATATTTTGATTTTCTCATGCAATTGTAGAAAATCCTATACTACTGTGGTTTTATTTTTCTTTGGTAAAGTTTGTGCTTTGTTGCTTATAATCAAATTGTTTCTTTCAACATTCATTTGAGTAATGACCATATCTCTTGCAATAATGAAATTGAACTTGAGATTCATCATACCTTTGGCTTTGAGATGAATTTTAAGTTGAGCTTTGATTGTTACCTCTTCCATTTTATTTTGATGTGTTGGTTCTTCCACCTCTATTTTGATTAATGCATCTATGTTGGGTACACAACATATCCTTTCTTCTAGAGTAATGTGTGAGCTTTTGGACTTGATTAATTACATTTGTGGTCAAAGATTATTCTTGTGATTAACTTGTAGATGCATTAATCTTACTCTAGGTTGACATGTGAATGTGGTTGTCATTGTAATTCATATATACTTGTGTGTGTGCATGCACGTGCAAGCATGCATTTATGGGTGTGCATGTGTGTGTGTGCGTGTGCGTGTGCGTGTGGGTGTGTGCATGTGGGTGTGTGCATGTGGGTGTGTGTGTGTGTGTGTGTGTGTGTGTGTGTGTGTAATTCTCTAGTATGCGTTATTATTGATTTGAAGTTGGAGTGATGCAATATGAGCTTCATCTAAATCATTGTGTGGTTTCATCAGAAGATCTCATGTATTGTTGAGAAGATTTTGAAGGTTGTTCCAATCAAAAGTAAGTAGTGTATTCAGTTTGAAGGTATCCAATTTATATCTATTATTTCTAAATGATAAGATTGGCGTCTCACATATTGAGTTGGTTCTTAGATCTTGGTCTATGGGATTGGTGTCTCCTATAGGTTTGTGCCTACAAATACAATTGGGAGTCGGTGCCTACTACATATTGTAAATTCCATTATTATATTTCTACTTTTTAAGGATATATTTGGGTAGTAGATCCAAGTAGCTATTCTCACCATATGTTTTCTATTTATGTGTTTCCACATAAATCTAGTGTTCTTTGTGTGGATGTGTATATGGGTGTTGTTTGTTAAAGAATTTAGTAAATGTTTCTTTGATGATTTGAAGCTAATGGTTGGAGAAATTCTTAATGACAATCAATGTGTAACTAAGTGGAAATTCTCATTTATTGATTCACCCCCCATTCAGTATGTTTGTGTTTAAAAAAGTTCTCATTCTTTATGGGTAAGTCAAAATATAATACTTTATTATATTCTCTCTCCTTTGTTGATGTTTTTCTTTCTAGCTATTGTTTGAGTTAATGTTTGTAATGCACTCTCGTTGTATAGTCAAGCTTCTCAAAGCTGTAAAGGATGTAAAAAACAATGAAATATATTGAGTTGAATATGAAGATAGTAGTGCTTGTGTGAAAGATCCGAAGCTCTACCAAATGTGAATTGATATAATTTTTCATTTTGATAAGTATATAAATGTTCCAGTATGTCTTTTTTTTTTCTTTTTCCAATTTCCCCTTTCAATTCCACATCTAATATTATGTAGAAAAATTGGAAAGCGTAAATTGATGTTTTTCCATATATTATAAATAGATGGATTCTTAGATCCTTAAATGGGTGCACGTATGGAGAGATTTGTCTTTTCCAATAGACATGGCTATACATAAAGATCAAAATTTATGGTAACAAGTAAATATTATTATATAATATAAATTTTATATTTTTTTTAATGAAAAATAATGAAAATTAAGATTTTATTGAATTCTACTAATTTTAATATCTAAATTTTTTATTATAATTTAGGACTATGTAATTTTTTTAAACTAATATTAAAATATTATGCAGATTTTATTTTGATTCTTAGTTGGATGTAGACCATCATAAATGTTTGTGAGTTTCTTTGATCTTGTTTTGAATTCCTTTCATTGTTGTTGCAGTCATTTGTATAGCCTTGTCTTTGGTCTGTATGTCTCTCTTCAACTCCCCTTTTTAAGGCTTTATGAGGTATTGCTTAGGTAGGAAATTGGGTGTTCTTTCAAGCTGGGCATAATTGTGCTCATTTTGATTCCCTATGGTCATTTTTTTTTGGCTCAACATTAGTATTAAGATGGAAAACTTCTTTGGGATTTCATGTCAATGTTTGGATGAATCTTTAGAAGTTCAGTACCATAGACTTTTAAAGTTTGAGGACGATGTAGTTTGGTAGGCCATCTCCCTTATTCTAAAACATACTATTGGTGATTCTCATACACATGATTGATTGATTTATGAGCTTTTGTTTACCCCTCTTCTTCAAACAACCACTTTCCTAGATTGGCTGTGTATAGTCGGTTGGAAATTGGTGGCATCCCAATATTGGCCAAAGGTGTCTCGAGCTCTGGGAAATATTGATATTGATTTTGTTTCAGGTTCACTGGTGATGTATTTGATCTGTCGAGACAGGGTGGCGAAGAAAAGATGAAGAAGACATGAACTCTATTGAAATCATGTGTAAAATATAATGATTACACCCCCATGAATATGTTCGACATCAACAATGAGTATTTCTTCTCTAAAAATGATAAGAGAAAGATCCTTGATTTCTTCATAAGCCTAGCCACATTGGTGATCAATTTAATGGTTAATTTAATTAGTGTTCCCCAATGTTGGTGTCCCTCTCCCTTTTTGGTCCGTTATGTCTCTGATGTCTTTCACTATTTCATCCTATTTGGTGTCATCAATTTGTTTAGTCAGTTTAGGTTCTTTCCCTTGGGCTTAGATCACTAGTTGAGCTTGTCTCCTAGTTGACATGTGTTTTTTGTGTTCATGGTTGATGTTTGCTCCAATATTTTGAACAAACTATTAGTATATGTATTTGTTTCTTGTGCTATACATTTTGATTAGGGTTCAGGTGTGGGTTTAGGGTTAGGATTATGGTTAGTATAAGGGTTTACATCATGTTTATTATTATGATTTTGATTAGGGTTTACATCATGATAACATTATGGTGGGGTTAGGGTTTTGAATACTATTAACATGGGTTTAGGGTTAACATTAGGATTGGGGTTTGGGATAGGATTATGGTTAGGGTATGTGTCTACATCATGGTTGGTATTATGTTTAGGGTTATGGTTTGTATTAAGATTAAGATTTAGGGTTAAGGTTAGGATTACGGTTTATGGAACTTATAATTAGGATTATTGTCAGGGTTAGGGTTTACATTATGGTTAGTTTGATAGTTAGAGTTGGGGTTTTGATTAGGGTTAGGGTTTATAATTAGGGTTAGGGTTAGGGTTTAGGGTTTAGGATTAAGATTATAGTTAGGATTTTGGTTAGGGTTTACATCATGGTTAGTATTATTAAGGTTAGGATTTAGGGTTAGGATCATGGTTTAGTGTTTAAGATGAGGATTATGGTTAGGTTTAGGGTTTATATCACAGTTTTAACTATAGATAGGGTTAGGGTTTTGATTATAGTCAACATTTAGGGATGGGATTAGGGTTGGGTTAAGGATTTGGGTTATGATCTTGATTAGGATTACGATTATGGTTGTTGGCATTAGTTTGTCATTGATGTCAACTAAGGTGATATGTTGGGATGATATCAATAGAGTTGTTGCTTGATAGAGATTTATTGATTTGATGCAAGAAATGTGTGTATGTGTTCATGAAGAAATTCAATGCAACAATATATTTGAGTGTTGAATTTGTGCATAGATGTCAAGAGAAAAACAATTGGAACTAATACATTTGGTGCCAAATTTTGATGGCTAATTGTCAGACTATCGAAAACAAACCATCACAACTAGCCATCGGATTTACTGCTTTGTAAAGTGCGATGGTTAGGGATGTCGTCACAATTCTGATCATCTTGGCGTCAGGAATAAAAACTCATCCGCCATTCAATGAGTGCTTATTTTTGACGTCAACTTCTATCGGGAGCATTGAGAAGGCGTCGGGATTGCGACGGGTTATGTGTAAACATTTTCAATGAGGATGTCATCACGAGTACAACATTCCTGTCGACAATTATCATTGGCCAAACTTAGAATCAGTCGTAATTGCAATAGTAGTGTGTAAAAATGTTTGACAGGGATGCCGTCGGGAGTACAACATTCTCGTTGGCAAAATTCAGAAGCTGTCGGCATTACGATGATAGTGTGTAAATTTTTTGACGGGGATGCCGTCACAAGTACAACATTCCCATCAAACAATATTGTTGGTTGACGTCGCAATTGCAATGGTAATCAATTTTTTTTAAAAAATATGGGTTATGATGTTGAGCTTCATTGTCCTATAACCACTTGAGGAAGTTGATGATTGTAATTATGTCTCGAGGAGGATCCATTCAAGTATGATAGGAAATCTTGATTAGAAGTCTTTAAATGTCCATATTAATATAGAATGTGGAAACTTTAATGTGTTTAATACTGTAGATATCTATTTCATAGATATAAAAAAATATGGATCTAAGGACCTAAGGAATAATTTTTTGTTGAGTTGGTGTCTTGGATGGTCCTTTTTGATGCAAAGAATTCAACACCAAACTCAATTCCAAGGGTACTTATTGATCCAAACTCTATTCAAGGTTCACAATCTGACAATTAGGCATCTAAAAATATTAAAAACTATCTTCAATTTGACAATCTTCACTAGGATCCACACTTGATCCAAGGTTCATCTTCAACAACTTCTCATTCTTGACCCAAGGCCGCAACAACCCCTTGCACTTCTACCTCTCCAAGTAAATAGGGACTCCAATAGCTCATGACTGATCACAACTTAAGAAGATCTATCATGCTTACAAACTTCCAACTCATCCCTATATTGGAAATTCAACATCTAATGAATAGATCACCAAACATTTTTTTAATGGATTGAAACATAATGAAACATAATTTTTTAAAAAATGGATTGACTATCTCCTCACTAATGGAAAGTCAAGCTACCCATTCACTATCTGATTATAGTGTGGAATGGACACACCTTATTTATGACATAGAGTAGGCACCCCTCCAATTTAAACTCAATGAAAGGAACCACTTTGTACCCTGACAACATTTAGAATCTCTAACACATGGGAAGATAACATCATTGTCAATTGTCAAAATAAATTAGACTTTCACAATAACTATCTTGTGCTTCTGTGATATGAGAATTCTCATGAAATGATATCAAGTTTCTATTTCCCTACATCTTCTTGTGCACTCCAAACCATATGAAGGATCTTAACATATTCAAGGAACCATTTAATGTCCTTTCAACATCATGGAATCATATTACAATGAAATGATGTGTTAACAATGACTATCACTATCAAGGGATGTTTGACAGTGATCTATAAAATCAAAGACTTAAATAAATTAAAATAATTTCCATATACTATAGAAAGGATATTTAGATTCTTTTATACCTTAGTCAACTTCTAGAATCCTTTTACACCCCAATACATATCAATAATTTATCAAAGACACTTATGAACCCCATAGTTTCATAATTTTTGAGCAGTTCATTTGGGAGAAATGGATCAGTTTGTCAACAAACCCTTTATATGAATGAGGGTTTTAGTGTTGTTTTGAAAGAAATTGCCCAAACAACCACCATTGATCATGAAAGATCTTAGAATCATATTCAAAGTAAGGATAATTCATTATAATTTGACCTCCAATAGGTTCCAATTGCTTTGACATAATAATCTTTATTTTGTCCAAGTTGTCCCGACCCAATGATTGCTTTGACTTTCTGTCCATAAAATGTGTGATATAAATAATTTTGCCAAAGTTTTGTAGATTATTAGAGTGCTAGCATTCAATGTCATAGTAGGCTTCACACTAGCCTTTAAAATCCATTCTTCATGTAGAAAATGCACCATGATATGTGTTGACACACTATATTTTTAAGAAAATCTTTCATCATGAGAATAGTTACTGCTGGTTGTGTGTCTTTGTAACAAGATAGTCACAAGAATGCACACTTCATAATCCTGAAGCTCAATTCTCCATTGGGTAGTCTCTAGGTGACACTGGAATTTGGTAATGGTATTCACCATTGAGGAGAAACAAATGATTTGATTAAAGTGAAATTTTCAATATCGACAAGACCTTAGCCGATGGTGGTGTTAGTTTGTGATCAAGTTAAGTTTCATTGATGTAGGCTCATCAATAAAGGAAATAGTTGTATATATAAGCAAAAGCCACAATGATCATCATAACATATCCCAATGAGATCATCGACATAATATATGTTTGTGGCTAAGAGATAAACCAGTTAGACCGATGGCTGATGACTCATCGCTGTATGTTATATCGAGTAAGGATGAGGAGTTGTCGGGAAAGGTCATTTCGATATAATCATCAACAAAGCTTTCACTAGTGATAGAGAAATTAACAGATTAGACTGATAGCTGATGAAGACATCGTTGTGTGTCATGCAGATGGGAGATGAGCATTGTCGGTGAGAGTTACATCGATAAGTCAATCGATGTAGCTTTCACTAGCGGTGAAGGATGAAATCAACTAGACCGATGCCTGATGGATTAGCAGGGTAACCTATGTTGATGAATGGAAAAAATAAATAAAAAGGGTCTATTTTAAGGTGCCATCATTGATCATATTTAGTTGTGATATATGTCGATAAACATTCGATATTTTCAAAAACCAAGGAGAGAAAAAGGAATTGCATTAATGAGATGTCCATTATTACACGAATGAACTCATTAATTACAAACAACCACAATTGAAATAAATTCATATTGTTCGAGTAAGAAAACACACAAAGATTGAAGCACTTCAAAGAGCAGAGTGATAATTTGCGTGAATTTAGTTGTTGAGAATGGAATCATCATGTTCTTCTAGCAAGAGGAAGTCCACGAAGAGCATAGAGGCTGCGTAAAAAAAATAGAAAGGAGATGACCAAGAACCTACTAGAAATCTAAATCAAGACATGATCGACCAGATGAATGCTTCAGGCCCTAAATCAAGAAGGTCAAAGCAACATTTTCTTGAGAGGGAGCAGTTGGAGGATAATTATGGAAATGTGAAGGATGTCTGGACAAAGGTTTGATGATATGAATTGTTTGTCTTCCATTACCTGAGGATAAATGAGAAAATATTAATCAGTAACCTAATTGCACCAAATGTCTTTATGAATTTGGAAAAACTTGAAATGCTAGTGAGAAATTATAAACATGCAAAAAGGAGTATTATGGACCCAAGTGGTAATGTGTTTATTAAGTTCTCCGTGGACACCCTAGTAGAAGTCTTTGATTTGAAGCTTAGTTGTAACAAGCCTTTGACATTTGCAAGGTTGGAAGATGAATTTAATAGAAAGGATACCATGTATATGGGATGGACATTAGCAGTGCATAAATGTGAAAAGGGAAAACTCACTGTAGTGGATGGACCTCCTTTTAGGATTGATTTGTTTAGACCCTATTTTCAGTACACTTACATGTCATTTGCACAATTGGGAAGGGTAGAAGTATTAGACTCAATGAGCATTGCACCTATGATATTAGCTACATGCATTCAGATGCATGAACCTAGGCCATTTGATTATGCTTCATTTTTAGTTGAAAGGTTGCATGACGGTTTTCTGAGTCTTCTAAATAGTGGCACTCCAACTTTTAGACATTACTCATTATTAATGCATATTGTTTTATTTTATGGACATACAAGGGGTTTGTGGCCTAGTGAATTAGAATTAAAAACAACAAACAAGGAATGTGAAAGCCAACCCATATAATTATGGACTTCAGTATGGGATTCTAGATACTTAGGTCACATTATGTTAGGTTTGAGGAGTGGATAGTGAAACCTATTTACCAACTGTATGGTCTTCCTTGTAACTATTCAATGTCAGACAAAATTAAAGCATTTTTGAGACCCAAGCAATTTGACCCAAACAAGAAAATTCAACACAATTGGGGTGACTGGTATGTGTGGAAATTTCACATTTTTCAGGATTTATGGTTTTGAGGGGAGTCCATATACGTTACCTAAGATAGTACTAGACATGATTGCCTATTTAGAAATAATAAGGGTATTAAGTAATTCAAATGCTGAACATTTTGGAAACATTCACAAATAGACCTTTTTACCTGGTACATTGACTACCATTGTTTCAACCAAAGCATATGATGTGATTGACAAAAAATTGATGGAACAATTTAACTTGTATGAACATCACCCTAGGAAGAATTATGATCCAGAAGGATATATTCATAGTTGCAAAAAGAGGAAATTTTTTTGTGATTACCCACATGTGGCTGTAGAAACAGAAGATATTTTTAGAAATTTGGAAGAATATGTGGTGCAGGAGCACCTAGGACCTAGGCTAGAGAGTCCTTCTCCATTTTTGGCTTGTACTAGTCCTAGCCAGACCAGGGGTTAATAATAGGTTCTAAGAGGACCTAAGAGTGTTAGGAGAATAGAGGTTAGGTTTAACCTAGGGTTTGTGTATATTGATTAGGTCAATGAGTTAAGGTACCCTTAGGACCTAACTTAGTCCTAAAATTGCTAAAATTGGTACAAGTATGAAAAGATGATTAAAATGTTGAGTTTTGGTCTAAAATGACCTCAAGTGATCTTAGTTAGGTTATTTGAGCTTTGTACGAGTCTTTTTGAGGTTTGTGAGTAGATAGGAGCAATTTAGCAAAAGTTGCTAAAAAGTTGTCATGACAACTTTTGCAACTTCGCAAAATTTGCATGACAACTTTTGTCCTAAAAGGACTGACCATGCTTTTAGGTCACCTAGGGTCCTAAAAACCATAAACCTTGAAACTAGAAGCTATTTAAGCCCTAATATGCCCAAATCTCGAGGTTGACATCTTTGGGAAATTCTGGTTCAAGCAATTTAGTTCATTGTTGCTTGTTTGAAGGACACCGTCTGAGACTTTGATGCAACAGTAGCATCCTTTGTAATTAATTTTGTTTCAAAAAGAAATATAAAATCCATTTTGTGTGTTTAATTTCCATTTTGTATCATTTGGAGTGTTTTATAGTTGTTTTGTTAGGCTTAGAGTAAATATTTTGTGTTTGCCAGTTCATTGGCCTGTAAATAGCTTTGGGTAGAAACATGGCTCCCCCATGAAATCCTATTGTGAGTTCATCATGACTAGTTGGGGAATGGTAGAGGAGATAATTTATAGTGTAAATACCTTTGGTGGAGGCATGGAAAGTGAAATGGCCAATTTTAAGACCTTTCCCTAGGCGAGCACCGTCATTGCCCAGCTAGAGACAAGGAAGTGTAAAACTTGTTTTACTTACAGGGGTGACTTGATAGCATATCTCCAAGGCTTTGGAGACCAAGAAGAGTGCTAGAAAGTGTTAATATGGAGATTTGAGAGTTTTATCAATCCATTAACCCAATCCAAACTTACCATGAGCAGTGAGTACCTAGAAGCCCTTGAAACCCTTGTAAAAGCCTCTATTTTTAGTTAGGGCATTGTACGGAGGCTTGAGACCCCAAGACCCACAAAATAATTGAGAACATGCCATAGGTACCAATAATCCATAACTATATTGGTGTGATCTTTGGGGGAATTTTGGAGAAAGTCCTAAAAATATGGACTAGGAGGCCTAATTGGGGCTCTAGGGCTAGAAGGCCAAAACAAAGATTTTGGTGAGATCGGTAAGAAGACAAGTTGAAGATCTTGATCAATTGGATCAAGAAGTGAAAAAAAAACACAAATAGTCTACCTCCACACCCCTACAAGAGTCATCAACTTGCTAAGTAGGTAAGAAGCAATCGGCATGAGAAAAAGCAATGATTGGAAAGGACCTTGAAACTATGACGGGATTACCTAGGATTTGAAGTGAGATATTGAAGGAGTGAAGGACCTTGAGAGAGTCCTTAGGAGATCAAGGTGAAGCCTTGTGAAGCCCCTGATCAAGCTATTGGGGAATTGGAGTGTTAGGAATCTTAGTGATCCTAACGAAGTAGCTAGACCAAACTACTAGGCTCCTTGAGTGATCACATTAGATTGGTATCAGAGCACATTAAGATTTGGGTAGAAGTTTATGTTAGAGTTAGTGGGTGAGTCAACCATGGTGACCAATGTTGAATTGGATAGGGAAGTGACATAACAAAAGAAGGAGAATAGGTTGCTCTGGGAGGAAATGACAGCTCTTAGAGATAAACTAGGAGAGGTAGGAGAGAAGGCTGAATTGATGAGTGAAAAGATAAAAGAAGATGAAGGAAAGGGTAAAGAGGTGGTAGAGGAAGACAAAGTTCTTGAGCCTGAGCCTGACCCTATTCTAGTTGAAGAACCCTTCTTGAGGGTAATCAAAGCTATGAGTGGCAAATCACGAGAAGGGATACCACTTTTTAGTGGCAAGATGGAAGTTGAATTAGTTATGTAGTGGATAGAGGGTATGGAAAACCATTTTGAGTGTGAGTGCATTAGTGAAGCTCAGAGAGTCATGGTAGCCCAAAGCAAGGATGGGAGAGGCTTCTCTTACTTGGTGGAAGTTTATGTAGGATGAGAGTGTGAAGGAAGGAAAGATCCCTATAATAAATTGGAAAGTTATAGTGGCCAAAATTAGGGAAACATATTTACCTAATGATTATGAAGTGAAGCTACATAAAAAGAGACAAAATTGGAAACAAAAGGACCTAGAGGTCAATGTCTACACCGAAGAATTTCAAAAATTATTCCTTAGATTCCATATGGTGGAAGAGAGCCTAAAAGTGGCTAGGTATGTCAATGGTCTTAGATGGAACATTGAAGAAGAACTAAGTTTGTTAAGCCCCAAGACTGTTCATTAGTGCTATTAGTTGGCACTCAAAGTTAAGGAGAAGCTCAAAAAGAGACAAGATTCAAGTAGCCAAGGTAGAGGTAGGGGTAGAGACAATAGGGGTCATAGAGGAGGCTAGGGAGGAAGAACCTCAAATTCAAGAGCCCAAGGTGAGACCAAACTCATTGAACATTAAGGAGAAGTCTCTAGTAGTAGAGGATGCTACAATAGCATAGGTAGAGGATCCAATTGTAACTTTAGAGGAAGGTCAGGAGGCCAAGGGAGAGGGTCCTACTTCTCCATCATGAAATGCTACCATTGCCATCAATATGGACACCCAACATATAGGTGCCCTAAAAAAGGATCCACTTCCCAAGGAGGAGAGAAAAGAGTGAACTACCTTCAAGAGGAATCCTCAAGTAGAAAACCTGCAGAAGTGTCCCTAGACTCAAAAGTAGCGAATAACCTCATGATAAGGAGAACATTGATCAAAGAGCCAATCAAGGAGGAAATTAGTCAAAGATGGTCCCTATTCAGAATAAAATGCAAAATATTGGGCCAATTATGCAAGATTATTATTGACTATGGGTCTACTGACAATATAGTCTCCAATGAAGTAGTCAACAAACTAAACCTTCAAAGGATACCTCACACCAGCCCCTATAGAGTCACATGGCTAAACAAGGGTCAACATGTCTTGGTAAATGAGAAAGCTTGGGTAGATTTCACCATTGGAAGGTACAAGGACATGGTACTATGTGATGTTTTACCTATGGATGCTTGCCATCTCCTACTAGGAGACCGTGACAATTTGATAGGAAATAAATCCATGATGGAGCCAAGAACTCCTATTCATTTAAAAAAGATGGAATCACCTTTAAGATATAGTCCCTTCTAGAAGATGGAGAAGTAAAATCAGTAGGTCCTAATGTACTATTGGTAGGAGAGAAATAATTCTTAAACACCTTAGAGGAAGGTGAAGGAGTGGGGTATGCCTTGGTGTTGAAGCCTAAAGAGGAGGAAGAAGTCAAGAAATAAGAAATGCCTAAAGAAGTTTAGGGGTTACTTGAATAATACAAAGACATAGTGAGTGATGGAAATCCAACTATCCTACCTCCTAAAAGAGCCATAAGACATCAAATTGACTTTATCCAAGGAGCCTCCCTACCTAACAAAGATGCATATAAAATGATACCTCAACAAAATGAGGAAATAGCCAAGCAAATTCAAGAAATCCTTAATCAAGGCCTTATAAGGAAAAATATTATCCCTTGTGTTGTCTCCATAGTCCTAGCACCTAAGAAAGGAGGAACTTGGAGGTTGCGTACCAACTCTAGGGCCATCAATAGGATTACCATAAGGTATAGGTTTCCTATCCCTAGGATTGAGGACTTGATGGATTTCTTAGGAGGGGCCAAGTATTTTACCAAGATTGACCTCAAGAGTGGATACAATCAAATTAGAATTAAGGAGGGAGATGAGTGGAAAACCACTTTCAAGACCACTGAAGGCTTATATGAGTGGCTAGTTATGCCCTTTGGGTTATCCAATGCCCCTAGCACCTTTATGAGATTGATGAATGAAATGTTGAAAGACTTCATTGGAAAATGGGTGGTGGTTTACTTAGATGACATCCTCATCTTCAACAAGACTAAGGAGGATCATTTGATGCATTTGCAAGAGGTGTTACAGAAGATGCATGAAGAGAAGCTTAGTATAAATCTTGACAAGTGTAAGTTCATGAAATTAGTACCTAGGCTTTGTGATTTCATAAGGTAACTTAAAGATGGACATGAGCAAGGTAGAAGCAATTTTGAAGTGACCTACTCCCAAATCTACTATAGAAGTGAGGAGCTTCCATGGGTTGGCTCAATTTTATAGGAAGTTTATTAGACATTTTAGTGAAATTTGTGCACCGGTACTAGACACCATCAAAGGAGGCATGAAGGCTAAATTCCAATGGAGTGAGAATGTTGAGAAATGTTTTGAGACCTTGAAAAGAAGGATTGCAACCTGACCAATCTTGGTGTTATCTAGCTTTGAGAAGTTGTTTACATTTGAGTGTGATACTAGCAACATTGCCATAGGAGTAGTCCTAAGCCAAGAAAACCAACCAATGACCTTTCGTATTGAAAATTTGAGTGATGCTAAAAATAAGTACTCCTCTTATGATTTGGAGCTATATGCTTTGGTCCAAGCCTTAAGGAAGTGGATGCATTACCTCCTTCCTAAGGAGTTTGTAGTCTATACTGACAACCAAGCTCTAAGTTTTCTTAACTGCCAAGATAAGTTAAGCCACAAGCACATGAAGTGGTTTGAGTACATTCAGGCTCATACCTTTACCATAAAGCACAAGAAAGGGAAGAAAAATAAGGTAGAAGATGCCTTAAGTCAAAGACTCTTGACAGTCTAAGAAATTCAGCTAAGGAGCATAGGCAAAGACAGTTTCAAGGACTTGTATCCAGAAGATGAAGACTTCTCAGCACCTTACAAGGAATGCAAAGACTTTTAAAATCATTTTCATAATGAATATTTTGATTACCTCATCCAAGGAGGTCTTTTGTTTAGTGGAGGGCAACTATTTGTGCCTAGAGGCTCCAAGACGGAGAACCTCATTCAAGAAAAGCATAATAGGTCATTCGGTAGACATTTTGGAGTCCATAAAACATTAGAGTTGGTTCAAAGATTTTATTATTTGCCTAGGATGAATCAGGACATAAAAAGATATGTGGAAACTTGCATAGTTTGTCAAAAGGCCAAGGGAACTTCATCTAATGTAGGGTTGTATCAACCCCTTCCAATCCCCAATAGACCTTGGGAATGCCTCAGCATGGAATTTGTGGTAGGATTTCCTAAGACCAAGAATGAACTTGAAAACATCTATGTCATTGTGGATAGGTTTAGTAAGATGGATCACTTTGTGCCATGCAAGACTGCTCATGATGCTTTCCATATAGCCAACTTATTTTTTAGAGAAGTGGTCAGGATCCATGGACTGCCATTAAGCATAGTATCTGATAGGGACTCTAAGTTTATTAGTTATTTTTGGAAAACCTTATGGCATAAAATTGGCACTAATTTGTCCTTTGGGTTTGCATACCATCCCCAAATGGATTGGCAGACTGGGGTAGTCAACATGAGCTTGGGGAATCTTCTAAGAAGCTTAACTAAAGAGTATGGACAACCATGGGATCAGGTGATAGTACAAGAAGAGTATGCTTACAATGATACCATCAATAGGACTACCGACAAGACTCCATTTGAGATAGTTTATGGGATATACCTAAGAAGCATCCTTGAATTGAGAGAACTTGGAGACACACCAATAAGAAGTAGATATATAGAGGAATTTTCTCAATCCATGACTGAAGTCCATGATACAATCAAACAATCTCTCAAAGATAGTACCACTAAGACCTGTATGCACCCAAAAATGGTCGCCTAGACTTTGGGCCCCATTTATTCAATTTATCAATCCTGAATCAATATTTTCAACAATATCAATCTCTTGATCAAGTCTTAATTTTGATCATATATTGGATTTTTATCAAATGGGCTAACCATTTATCCTAAGTCTTTATTTATTTAAAAGGAATATTTCCTCCCTTTTTAATAAATAAAAAGCCCCACTTTTCCTCTTATCCTAAGTTGCACAAATAAAGCATTATTCATATTTTATAAAAAGGAGAAAAGCACTTTTTGTCTCATATGGACATAAAGTCAACTCTTATTTTCCTATTGGAGGATATGTGTGCACATGGATTGCTCCTCTTTCAAGCTCCACCGCGGATTAAGACTTTTTGCCTCTTAATCTCAATGGTCCATTTCACCTCATTTCTTATAAAAGGTGAGCTCTCTTCTTCATTTGCATATACCATGTTTTTATGCTAATGTTATGCTGCAGGTTTTAGGTGCATTTGGAGCTTTTGAGGATATTGAAGACTTGTTGCTTTCATCATTTAGTTGCATATTTGCTTTCTTAGTTGCATGATAATGGCATTCATAGTATAGATTTCTTTTTATCCAATAGAATAAGCTCACATAGTCTAAATAGGAAGCATTGTAATCCATTGCTATTCCCTTTCATAGATTAGTTGCATTGTACTTTCATTTTCATAGCTTAGATTGCATTCTCATATAGCTTGCATTGCATTGCATATTTGATTCTTGGAGATATTGGCATTGTTGCCCTTGTCTTCACTTGAATCTCTCATTGTGTGGTTGACTAGCAAGGTCACAAGCTTGTAGCTCTAGCTGAGAGCAAACTTATCATAGTCCCTTGCAACTCCATACATAAAGAGCTATGAGCCGCTTTGTGAGGCCTCATTCTTGAGCAACCTTGCATGTAATGGTTCATAGAAGTGCACCATTTTAGTGTGTACATTTCTAGCACCCACTGTGGGGCAGAGTAGATAGGCTTTGTCCTTTGTTTCTTTGCATTTTCATCATTTTTCAGATTATTTTTTAGAAATTTTGCAGTTTCGATTTTCTGTCTCAGAGTATCACGCGATACTTCTTAGAAATATCATGCAATATACCTTTGTATAGCGGTGCGACACTTTGCATGAGAGAAGAATCGCCTGCCAGTACTGAGGTATATCGCTTGGCATCATGCGAAGTATCGCCCGCCCATAGTGCGAAGTATCACCTAGACTGAGGTATATCGCGCGACTATAGGAAACTATGTCGTGCGATACTAGTGAAGTCTGTGGTATATCGTCTGATCTGACAGAGACTTGCATTTCCAGTTTTATCATCCGAATTTGATCATTTTAGCTTGCTATTTTATTTTACTGTATTTAGGTAGGTCTAACCTGCATCTTTTAGCTTGAATCTATCAGTTTATTGCATATTTACATTTGGATTTTGATTTTGCTAACCTTGTGGGTCTAACAAGTTGTGTTTGTAGGTGCTCTCATTGCTTGAAAATTGCTAAAAATGCATGTCAAAGAGGGCTACTAACAGTTTTTGCAAGGCTGCCCAAGCATAAAAACAAAAAAAAAATATTGCTTGTTTATTTGCTTTCTTTTCAAGTGTGGCATTCACTAATTGTATTAAGAATCTTTAAAACCTTGTGAAAGAGATTTTGAGGTGGTAGGAGAAGTATGCTCTTCACCTTTAGGTGAACCAGAAAATCTTGACCCATCTTAAGGTTTTGGAAGCAAGGGAGTAATTGAACCTCTTTGCTTGGTGTGTTTGGGAGAGATTCTTGAGATAGGGGAGTATGCTCTTCACCCTTGTGGTGAACCAAAAACCTTGAACCTCAAGAATTGATCTATTCTTTGTTTAGTTTAGGATCTTTTAGCAGGCCTGCTCTTGAGCAATCAAGAGGAATGACTCAAGTGGGGACAACCTTGTCATCATTTTCCTTGGTGGCAAGTGATTCCAACTCACTATAATCTCAAGGCTATCAAGGACACCAAAAACCTTGGTAGACATAACACTTATCTTCGTTTGATGTGAGTAGCTCATGGGATTGCGACCATGGGGAAAATATTAAACAAGAATGCTTAAGGTACTCTTGAGGCCGCAAGGTCCTAGTCCTTTATGAGGAGCAAGAGGGGTGTTGTGAATGGAAATCCTTATTAAGAACCATTAGATAGAAGCCACCTTGTTTAGCCGCTTATCTTCTTAGTGCAAGGATTGATCCAAGTGGTTTACCCGGATCACCTTAAGATACTCACCATATGTGTCCCTTTGGTTGTGTCATTTGACATTTCCACGACAAAGCCAACATCTCTTGTGGGTAACCACTTGGTGTGAGGCGAAGGGGCATCAAGTTGTGGGCTAAGTTGGTAAGTATTGAGCCTTGAATTTTTAGGATAGATTTGCTTGAATTATCTTCGGTTGTGTGATGCCAGTGCAAACATTCTTACATACAAACAATCGGTAGCATTCATAAGGTGTTTTTTCAATTCTGATATCACAAGTGTTTGTCTTGGCAAGGTTGCTTTTGCCCTTGTTTCAAGTGTTTGAGACATGTTTGATCCCTCACTATTTGCAAACCTGCCAAAATTCTACTGATATTGTGACTAAAATAAAAAACATCAACCCTCAGATTGGAAATTTTGACCAAACAGACCCAAAAAATGCAAATTTCACACAATTCTGGTCAAGAGTTGAACAATTCTACAATAGTATCGCACCCTGCAAAGAGAAATATCGCGTGATACTTCACGCTTTCTAAAAATATCGCCTGCTTTAAAGAGAAATATCGCGTGATAGTTCACCCCTGACAGACTATCGCCCGCCAGTGTTGAGGTATATCGCCTGGCGTCGTACGAAGTATCACGCGGTTATAGGTATATCACCCCAGTAGCCTGGAGTATATCGCCTGGTTAATTTCTATCGTGCTTACATTTTGGTCAGTTTCAGTTGCTGTTAATCAGGCTAGGTCTTAGAGTAGGCTTCTCACCCTGATGTTTGAGGCTTGTCTTGACTCTAAATTTCTAGTTTTAGTCCTCCGGGATAGCATCATTTGATTTACAAAATCACCTTGAAATAATTGTCAAGTTAGAAGGTCATTCTTGGTGCCAAGGTTCATCTCTAAGATTGTTAGCTACATTCTTGGAAAATTTTAGTACTCTTATTGTCCAAATAATTTTTATTTAAATCTCAATTTCAATTATCTTTTGGCCTAGTCCAATCTCCTGATTCAAAAGTGCAAGGGTAGTCACCCTTTGATTTGAAGCACCTCTTTGACAGTGTTGGTAAAGCCTTTTTTTTCTTTTCATTTCTCTTTGGACAATAGAGGACTTTGATTATCCTAGTTTGGCGTTGACACTTTGAGAGATCATCTTCTCATTGAGAGTATCTTTCTTTCATGTCAGTTACGACAAGGTACCAAGTCAATCAAGGGAAGTGACCCCCCGTTGCCTTTAGCCAGTTACCACCCGTCAAGACTCATCGACAACCTAAGGGAAAAGGACCCCTTTTTGATCAATCTCCTAAGAGTGAATCTGAAGTTTGTTTTAATCCGGGAGCTAATACTAGTGAAGTGAGCACCTCTTTTATACCACTTTCATCAAGTATGGACATGAGTTACACTTTCACCCGACAACAAAGAGAAGCCATGAATCAAACTCTTGAGGATATCTTCCAATGACACAGAAGAGAGTATGGTGGTTCTTCTCATGCTAGTCCACCCAAGTCACCTCCCAACAACGCGAGGTATTTTGATGCTCACCAATGAGCCGAGAGACATCATAAGCAAACTCACTCAGATTCAGGGTCACAACACGTGGACTAGAACAACGAATCTAGTGATCACCACATAAATGCAGCCAATGCAATAAGGCATTCGAGACAAACCTCCCCACTTAAAGACACCTCTTGATATGAAAATATAAGATTGAGAAGTATTGAGAGAGAGAAGCAAGCCTACTTAGATGAACAGGCTGCTAAAAAGGAAAAATTTAGACAACTAGAGGAAGAGGAACGTGCATTGTTGGACATACAAAAAAGAGTCTCCCAAGAAGAAGAAGATAGACTCTATGCACAACAACTTCAAAGCTGATTCAACGGGAGGGGAACCAATAGTGGGACCAACTCACCCCCATCTACCCCTTCCCCAAGCCCTAGAAGAAGATCAAGGATGCCCTCACGATCCCCAAGTCCTAGAGGGAGAAGGGTTTCAAGATATGACCATCATAGGAGACAGTCGTCTCATAGACATTCAAAGCAACCCTCCCAATGAGCACATCATGGCTCACAACATGGAGAAAGTTATGCTAAATTTGATCATATGGATTTCATGACTATGCAACAAGAACCATCCTTTCAAGCATATGTGGAGCAATATGTGGAACAAAACAAAGATCAATTCTTGGAAAGTCTTATTAACAAAGGTGCTAAAGTTCCATATAATTTTGATGTTCACCAAAAGATCAAGAAATAGAGCCCTTCTACTGATGAGGTAATTTTACAAATGCAAAAGGATATAGACAGGGTGAAGGCTCCCAAGAGCACGTTTCATTTGGACTCCATATGTCCTAACCCCATTGAAAAAAGTGTGGTGATGGTAGAATTCCCTAAGAAAGCTGAGTTCCCAACATATGACAAATATGATGGCACTGGTGACCCTCACGACCATGTTCGATAGTTCTACATAATGAGATTTTCCTTTCACCATGAAGACTCCTACTTGATGAGATTATTCCCAAGGAGTTTAAAAGGTCAAGCCATGGAGTGGTTCACCAACTTTTCCCCTCTAGTAAAAACATTTAAAGAACTTGTCCAAAGGTTTGTTCAGCATTTTGCTTACAACTTATCGAGGTCGGTCACAATGCTTGATTTGTGCAAACTCAAGAAAAATCAAGGGGAATCTTTTGTCACATTTTTACAACGATGGAGGCGATTGTGTTCAAAATACCCAAGGACAATCCCTAAGGAGGAGAGAATTGATATCATTGTGAGCAATCTAATACCAGAACTAAGATATGAAGTCAAGAAAATCCTGTTTAATTCCTTTGATACTATGGTAGAGGTGGCATGTCGCATTGAGGATGTCTTAAAAGAACAGGGAATTTTGGCTAAACCAACAAATAACAACAATAGCCAAAATAACAATACTAATGGTAACAAGGACAAAAAGAACTCCTATTGGAACAAAAACAAGCAAGTGGTCAATGATGAAGTTGTTGACTCATCTCAACCCAAAAATGGAGTTCTTAATCTCTCTCATGCAGTTCAAGCTATGAAGCTGCAAACATCTTCAACACAACAAGATAAACCTAAGTATCAAAGGAGATCTAAAATGGAGAAAAGACAATTTACCAAATTGGGAGAATCTTATGCAGATGTTTTTAAGACATTAGTTGCTCATAATTTGGCACACCCACAGGATCCTAAAAAACATCGTATACCGGATCCTTTACCTCATTGGTGGGATGCGAAGGCTTTTTGCGTTTTCCATAATGGGATTGGACATGACATAGAAAATTGTTTTAAACTCAAGCATCTTGTCCAAGACCTTATTGAGAAAGGACAATTACAAGTTGATGGGTTAACCACTAATGCAGATCATAAAGCCTTTAAGGAGCCCTTACCTAAATATGAGAAAGGAGAGAATTCTAAGAATGGCAAGGCAGCTATCAACTACACCTACACAAATGTGGAGAACGTTATTAACATGCTTGAAGTTGTGGATGATAGTGTCAACATGGTGAGAGGGAAAGATCCTTATGGACATAATGTGGACTCAACTCCTATGACTGATGAAAGACCCACTGTGGTGATAAGAGGTCCTCACTCACAAAGAATGCCCCAGTCCCTCAATGCTATCACTAGGGGCCAGGCCCAAGCACCCATTATCATCAGAGATCCTAGCACTAGCAAGTCTAAGCAGCCCATGTCTAAAGGCACTCCTCCTAAATCTGCTGTTGGTCCTGATTCCAATTATAATCTTATTGACCAATTACAATGTACACTCATGCAGATATCCATTTTTGAGCTTTTAGAATTGTCTCCTAAGCACAAGCGCGTCCTTGAAGATGCCTTGCGAGCAGCCAGTGTCCCTAACAACTTAGATATTGACCAATTCCAGAATATGGTCAACCATTTGGCTAGCCCTCATTACCTCACCTTCTCAGACGAAGACGAAAAATCCATCAGTCACCCACATAACTTGGCCTTACACATCGAAGTCATAATTCATAAAACCCGTGTCAGGCGTGTACTGATAGATGGGGGTGCGGGGCTCAATATTTGTACCATGAGTTTGTTGCTGGCTCTAGGATATTCTGAGAACATCATTGACACAAGGAAAAAGATCACGATCAAAGCATATGATGAAGCAAAAAGAAGTTCTAAGGGATTGGCTGTTTTGCCTATTCGCATTGGTCCAGTAGAAAATGACATCTTATTTCAAATTGTTGATGTTGGACCTTTAGCCTACAACATTTTGCTAGGTAGGCCATGGATTCACGAAATGCAAGTAGTCCCATAAACATATCACCAGTGTGTTAAGTTTCCCCATAATGGTGTAGAAATTTGCATACCTGGAGATAATGCTTTGTCAGTTAATAACATTTCTGCTGGATCACATGTACCTTTGAATAGGGAAGCTGACAGTCCTAGTAGTTCACTTGAACAATGCAAGTAGAAGTTCAAGACCATAGATCTTGGGATGGGAGATTATAAAATTGATTCTTTTACAAAAATGCCCATCTCTCCTAGGTCTTATGGGAGACCATCACCAAATGTGAAGCCTTCATCATCAGCAATGACCTTATTTGGAAAATTTGTTGAGTCTTCGGTTCCCATTCAGGAAGAGAAAGAGGAAGTTTCCGTAAGGGACTGGATCTATCACGAGGGAAAATACAAACACAATGAGAATTTTGCTCCTTCACCTGAAGCTTATGGGAAAGGGTATACACTGGTTAAAAATATGGGATATCCGGGATATGGTCCCCTTAGTCATAGGCTGGATGCTAAAGCTGAGCCTCTTGATCATGCTCTTTTTGGACAAAAGAATAAGTCCATGGTTGGCTTAGGTTTTGAGAATAAGAAAAAGAAAGGTGTCTCTGTCCTAGCTGCAATGGACAGTGACAGTGACTCAGATTATATGCCTGATCTTTCTAATCAACAAGATGTGTCTGATGATTGGGTGCCCTCAATGAATCTCCTTTGGGGAGATTCCACAGATTTGATACTTAACAGTCCTACTATCCCAACTGTGACGGATAGTGACTGTATGACTGCTAGATCAACAAAGGAAAGCGTTACTGTCCTAGCTGCGACGTATAGTACCAATACTAGCACTAGAGAGGGGTAAACCCTTCCTAACCTTGAGGCTTCTACATCATGAGGCCCAAATGATGACTCAGACATAGACTCCCATGAATATGAGTGGGACTCGCTTTCAGATGCAACAGTTGATCTGGACGTAGATATCGTCCATGCCTATAGTGCCCAATCCGATGTGGCCAACGATCCTAGTGTAGGACTAGAGGATTGCACTCCTCAAATTGCCTTAGTGGATGACACTTCATTTGATAGGATGAATCCTAATTCGGGTATCTTAGAAGAAGACTTGATGAACTCTGATCATATGGTCACCAGAGATGACACCTTTCGCATAAACAACAATGAACCAGTCATTGACCTACCCCTTGTTCACTTTGACCTAATTGACTGGTCTCAGCGCCATCAAGAGCCTATCTTCCTCACTTTTCAAAATGATTACAAAATTGCCTGCTATCTGAATGCTCTTGAACCTGTGGCTTCTTCCACTAGTGAACCAACAATCAGCATGACAGAGCCTGATATTAAGTACCTTAGTCTAAAAATAAAAGAGAAAGAAAAAAAGAAAAAAAGGTTTGATGGCGAAAACCACTTTGTGGCGGTATCAAAACCAAAAATAGTAAAAAGAAATGACGCATCCAAAGGTGAAAACCTCTTTGAGGCACCTAAAGATGGGGTACTTAATAACTTGCTAAGTTATTTTTAGGATAGATCATCAGTATTGATTGAGCCAACAAAGCCAGTCAATTTGAACACAGAAGAAAATCCTCAAATAGTCCATCTTGCTCAGTCTTTATCAAAGGAAGAGACCAAGGCATATGTACAGTTCTTACAAAAAAAAATAATTAATTTTGTATGGACCTATTCAGACATGCCAGGGCTTGACACGAATCTCATAATGCATCACTTATCCATAGCTCCAGGCATCAGACCAGTGAAACAGAGACTCAGAAAAATGCATCCACATGTAGCTCTCCTTGTCAAAGGGGAATTAGAAATTTTTTTGAGAGCTGGATTCATTAGAGCCATCGATTATGCAGAATGGATCTCAAACATAGTACCAGTTTCCAAACATGATGGGTCCATTCGTGTATGCACAGATTTTAGGGATTTAAAAAAAGCATGCCCAAAGGACAATTTTCCACTTCCAAACATTGATATGATAGTGGACATGACAACGGGCTATGACATATACTCTCTAATGGATGGTTTCTCATGGTATAATCAAATCAAAATAGCTCCTGAAGACCAAGAGAAAACAACATTCACATGTGCATGGGGAACCTATTGCTGGAACGTCATGCCATTTGGATTAAAGAATGCAGGAGCAACCTACCAAAGAGCTATGACGACTATCTTTCATGATATGATGCACAAAAATATGGAAGATTATGTGGATGATACCCTGGCAAAATCAAGAAAATGGGACACACACATCGATGATCTGGAAGTAATTCTAGATCGCATGGAAGAGTTTCAACTCAGACTGAATCCAAAGAAGTGTGCATTTGGCGTCACCTCAAGAAAACTTTTAGGATTCATAATATCAGCAAAAGGTATTGAGGTTGACCCCGAAAAGGTCCAAGCAATTCTAGATATGCCACCTCCTCGAAATATCAGCCAAATGAGAAGTCTTCAGGGACATCTTCAATCAATTAGGAGGTTTATTTCTCAGCTTGCAGATAGAGCACAACCCTTTAACAAGACATTGCATAAGGGTGCTTCTTGTGTTTGGAACGAGGATTGTCAAAAGAGCCTAGATCAGATCAAACAATACTTGGCTAATCCTCCGATCCTAATGCCTCCTATTCCAGGGAAACCATTGATCCTATATATTTCAGCTACAGACACTTCCCTGGGGGCATTGTTGGCTCAATCAGATGATACTGGGAAAGAACGGACCATATACTATATCAGCCGTACTCTAGTCTCTTATGAGATCAATTATAATAATATTGAGAAGTCTTGTCTTACAGTGGTGTTTGCTTCTCAAAAGTTGCGCCACTACATGCTTGCTCACACCATACATTTGGTTGCCAAAATTGATCCTCTTAAATACTTGCTTAGTAAGGCTGCCCTCACAGGTAGACTTGCTAAATGGATGATGGTCCTAACTGAATTTGACATAGAGTACATTGAAAAGAAGGCCATAAAAGGGCAAGCTATTGCTGACCAATTAGCTGATTTCCCAATTCAGGATAGTATGCTGGTCCAAGTGGAATTCCCAGACAAACACATCTTGTATACAACTACTCGCACTTGGAAAATGTTCTTTGATGGTTCCCGCATGCAAAATGGATCAGGTGCTGGAGTATTATTTGTTTCTCCACATGGGTACAATATTCCAAAGTCTTACAAACTATTATTCCCATGCACGAATAATATTGCGGAATATGAAGCTTTAACCAATGGCTTGAGAATGGCTATAGAATGGAACATCATAGAGTTACATGTCTTTGGGGATTCCCAGTTAATCATCAACTAAGTCAATGAGGAGTATCAAACCAAGGATGATAAATTGATACCCTACAAAAAGATGGTTGATTCTTTGAGATGCTATTTCACCTTTATGACGTTTCAACAGATCCCTAGGACAGAGAACAAAGCTGCAGATGCCATGGCCACATTAGCTTCCCTTCTTCAGTTGGAGACACATGAATCTACATTTGAATTCCTGGTGGAAGAGCTACACCATCCCATCTTTGACTCATCTGAAAGCCATGTCATTTGTATCATTGTCACACACGAGTCTTCCCGATATGGTGCTATCTATTCATATCTTCGTGATGGCATGATCCCTGACACATTCAACCGCTCTGAACACCGAAACCTCATCCATAATGCCTCTCGCCACACCCTCATCTCTGGTGATTTATATAGGAGGGGTTTAGATGGGACGCTCCTTAGGTGCTTGGAAAAGGAGGAATCCAACCAAGTGTTAGCTGACATCCACGAGGGCATTTGTGGTGGACATTCTAATGGTCTTGCCATGGCCCGAAGGTTGCTTAGGGCGGGATATTATTGGCCCACAATGCAGATAGATGCGGTCACCTTTGCTAAGTCATGTGAAAAATGTCAAAAACACAAAAACTTGATTCATGCTCCAGGTAGGGAGTTGATCCCTTCTATTTCTCATTGGCCATTTTAGTGCTAGGCCTTTGATCTGGTTGGGTAGATTCATCCCAACTCATCAGGTGGACATAAGTTCATTATTACTGCCGCTGACTACTTCACAAAATGGGTGGAAGTTGTGCCACTTTCTGTTGCTTCAGGGAGGACCATTTCTTTGTTCATCTTGAATCATATTATTTGCCAATTTGGAGTGCCTTCTGAGATCATTATTGACAATGGAGGTCAATTTAAGAATAAGGACCTAAAGCACCTATGCAAAAAGTTTAAAATCAAGCAACATTGGTCCTCCATCTATTTTCCACAGGGAAACAGACAGGCAGAAGCTTCTAACAAAACCATTCTTAAGATTCTTCATAGGACAATACACAAGAATGGTAGGGATTGGCACTTATAAATCAATCCAGCACTATGGGCTTACAGAACAAGCATTCGCACACCTACAGGAGCCACTCCTTTTTCTCTTACCTATGGCGCTGAAGCAGTATTGCCTTTAGAAGTCGAGATACCATCACTTAGAGTCTCACTCAAAGGTTTGATTATAGATGAGGATTACCGCGCCATGAGGTTACAGGAACTAGAACTCCTAGATGAGAAGCGTAAAGCTTCCTTTGATCATATGAGAGTGTATCAGAAGCGTATGTCCAAAGCATTCAACAAGAAGGTTCACCCTAGAGAATTTCAAATAGGTGATCTCATTTTGCGAGAGAATCCTAAGAACCAACAGACCAGAGAGAAAAAGGGCAAGTTTGAACCTAACTGGCTTGGACCATATGTCATCACAGCTGCTTTTGGTACTGGTGCATATTTACTCTCAGATCTCGATGGAGAATAGCTCCCTGATCCCATCAACATTGTGCACCTCAAGAAGTTCTATCCTTGATGCTCATTTCTGTTTGGGGGCATCCCTTGTACATATTTTATGATCCTGAAAAAATACCAAAAAAATTGAAATATGATGTTGAAAAAATCCTAAAAAGTATAAAAAGTCCTAAAAAAATACAAAAAAATCAAATATTGAAAACTTAAAAAAAAAATAGAAAAACGTGCCTTGGTGAAAACCTAGCAATAGGTGCCTTGGTAGCAAAAATCCAAAAAAAAGAAAAAAATAAAAAAAGAATCCAAGTGGTGAAAACCTGGAAATAGGCGCTACTTGAGGCCTTTGCACTCCTATTCGTTAGCATGCGTCCTCGACACTTAGCCACTTCCCATCATGCCTTGACCTTATTTGGCTTAGTCTGGAATTGGTCTTTATCTTTGTCTAGGGGGCATAATTGTTAGCATTGGTCTTTTAGGTGCGTTTGTCTCTTGGGGCATTTCACAACAGGTGTTTTTCAACACCGCCCCAAACAGTGTTTTTCAACACTACCCTTGCGTCGAGTGTTTCTTAACACTTATCAGGTGTCTTACCCAACAATCTCGTATGATTTGATATTTCTCACTAAGTAGATATGATACTCAGAGTTTGACTCTATGACCAACACACACACACTTAAACAATCAATTCACTGACGATATGATGACTTTATTTTTCTTTGTGTGCTGTCTATGAGGATTTCTTTAATGAATGGTCTCTCCCTGAGAAGTTTTTGATGATGCATAGCTAGAAGACTGAGGGAATGAGAACATGTTTTCTTTCTTTATCTACTTGTGGGTATATTTTGTTGATCCTAACTGTCATGAGCATTTATGCTAGTCTTACTTGACACTTGGGGTTGACAAGGTATTATCCTTGACTGTTTTGCAAGTGCATGCTACTAGCTATCCTGATTTTCATGTATCTTGATACAAGCATTATCTCGCCATAACAAACTTAGGTAATCTCACTGCACTAGTCATCTTGACCTACATGTCTTTTGATGCCTAGGTGGGATTCTCACATTTCTATCTGATAAAGATCATATTCATATCCACATAGTTATGCTAGTATGCATTATATGATCTTACGATGCTACCAATAACGCTCGATGATGATAATTAGATGTCTATAAGTGTTGTGACCTTGCAAGTCAGCCACTTTCATAGTAGCGTGCATTTTTAGGGCCATGATAGTCTAGTTTTGCATTTCTTGCATATGGAGAGAGCTCTCCTTTTTATCTTATGTGGACCTGTCAATCGACTGCGCTCACCTTTCCTTCTTCTTGATCATGTCTTTCACTCCTTGTCTTTTTCATCTCGAACCTCTTCCTGTTCATCACAATAGGTTAATCATATCATCATATCTATATCAAAACTATCATTTTCAAGAAACATGAGTCTATATCATACACATGAGAATTAAACATACATCTATGAGAGAGAACATACATAAGCATATATATAAGCATTTTGAGTAAAATGGCAAGACAATATATATAAACTAGTACATCCATCACAAGTGAGACAAATACACATGATACATCGAACATCTAGTAACCTCATAAATCTATAACAATGTCATGATATACAATACAATATGAGATCCCAAAATCTGGATCAAAAGTCTTAGGATATGTCCAAAACATCTAAACCTAAGACCTAACCCTAGGACTCGCTACCACCCTTGTGAGGAGCTCGTGGTGGTGGAGGAGGCATGGCTCTCCTATCGAGTACCACATCTGATACCCCTACCCTCTGAGAGTATGATGGTGCTCTCTCACCCTCTAGAATGGCCTGCAGATAGAGTCCGTGATAGTAGGCTGCTCTCGCTGACTCCCGTCGAAGCTCCAGTGCATCTGCCTGTGCCATCACCTCATGATGTGCTATCTCTGCCCTGAGATTGGCTATCTGCTGATCTCGCTCCACTCTCAGATCCAGTAGCTGCTAATCTCTCATAGCTATAGTAATCCAGATCTGCTGTATCTCTACCTCCTAAGCTTGTATCTGGGCTCTTAGATCCTCTCCCCCCGCAGGCTGATCCTGCTGTGCCTCTGCCTACTGGCGAGCTGGTCTCGCCTCATCCTCGAGCGTCACTGATCTCTATCCTCGTGACCATTTCTAGCCACCTGATCTCGATCCCTCTCCTCTCTCCATCCTCCTCCCTCTACCCCTCCCACCATCTCCTCCATCCCCTCCATCCCCTCTATCCCCTCCGTCTCCTCCCTGCGCTGGTACCTGTACATCTGGTACTGTAAACTGAAGGAATGGCACCCTCCGCCGGTCTACTTTGTAGGCTGCATCAGCCCTTGCATCTACCACATCTGGGAAATACTCCCAGGGCTCGCTCCTGATACCTGCTGTCTCTGCGACAGCCTACTGATAGTCCAACATGGGTAGCCACCCATGGCCCTCCTCATCCCTGGCCCTAGCATATGTCATAGTCTCTGTCGAGACTCGCTGCTGCCTCCCAAACTATCGCCACACCTGAGTGATGCAGAACCTCTCCACTATCTTTGCATATCGCCCTACCAGTGGCCGAGTGCACAACATGTAACTCAGCTCATCGGCTGCATCTCCCCAAACCTCAACCTCCCTGTATGGCCTCCATGTGAACGAGGCTATCTCATCCAAAATCTACCTATAGTATGTCACATCCCTAGTATGGGCATGTGATATGAACCCGAGGTACCTATAGATGAAAGGGTGCCTCCTCTCCCTCGGCTAAACCCTGGGATGCACCACAACAATGTGCTCCCATGCCCATACCTGTGCCAGGATGGCACCACACGCCCATGTCCGACCGTCTCTATAGATGATCTCATGCAACTCATGGTACATCTCTACCAATATGGTAGGACCCCATGCCATCCGTCGTGGCCCACCTACCAAATCAACCAATAACCAAGCCCATTCAAGCGGGAATCTCTTCTGACTGCGATCAGTCATCAGGATCTGTGAAATAATGAATGCCACTATACATGGCACTGGGTAGTCTCTGCCAAAATCATCTATCAGCCTCTCCCAACTGATATGCCTATCTAGAATAGTGACATCCTGGAACATCTCCTGGATCAATCGACGCCCCTCAGTGGCATCCTGATCATAGTACACCTGTGCCAACAAACAATTCATGTCAGTTTTCATCATCTGGGAATATTACATTTATGATTATATCTTAAAATATGATTATACTCACCGGCTCGCCATGACATGGCACTCATAAGATCCTATAGACGTCCTCTAAGGTGATCGACACCTCTCCAGTAGGCAGGTGGAAGGTGTTGTGCTCACTATGCCATCTCTTGGCAAGAGTAGTCAACAACCCATGGTCCACTCTAATGTATGGATATCTCAATAAGTACCTGAATCCCATGGCCCGGACATCAGCATTGCTCGGATCGTCTAGATCTCAAACACATCTCAATCCCATCACCTTTGGCGCTCTGATGATTAGCGCTGGAAAGACCTCCTGCAAGCCAAAAACCAAGCCAGTTGTTAGCACATATCATGATGGATGTCTAAAAACTCAGTATAAAACATCTCTAAAACATAACATTGTCTAGACCCATGTCATTTTTTGCTCAAAAATGCGTCAAAAATCAAATTTTTCACTTGGGTGATATTCCTTTTTTGGAGAAGTATCGCGCGATACTTCTCCCTATAGCGGGGTGATATACCTAATGCCGCGTGATACTTCGCCTGGTATCGTGCGATCTTTCACCTAGTATCGTGTGATACTAGTGCCTTAGGTCGCGCGATACTTTGGGGACCCACGAAGTATCGCGTGACATTTCTTCCCAAAGGGCGCGATACTTCTAAAGTATCGCGCGATATTTCACCCAAACAAAATTTTTGAAATTTAAAAATTTGAAAAACGTGCTAAAAAAAGCTATTAAATGCAAAAAATGACTCAACAAGCTCGAGTTTTTCGAAAACTTACCAGGGCAGGATAGTGTGGTGGCCGGTTGTGCAACCGGGCACGCTTGAATCGATGCCTGTGGATGGGAACTCCTGCTTGCTGGGCCATTTTCTCTCTCTAAGCTCTGAAAATTCTCAAATCACTAAAAGACAAATGATTTTTGAAAATGACATTTTGACCCCTTTTATAGCCTTTTGACTTTTTGACCTCATTTTCAAAACACCTCAGAATTGCGCAAAAATTGCACCTCTAGCTAATTTCGACGTCCTGAATCCATTTTCGAACTTGAAATCAAAATCTGAGGTCATCTTCATAGTCAAAATCACGTCTCAAAATCTTCCCTTCTTCTGCGCAGTTGGCTACATCTTTTGAGGCCTAATCCTTCGATCTTTGTTGGGGCATTGTCATTTCTTCATTTCCATGTCTTCCAAACTTCTAGACTTTCATTCATATTCATTCCATTCCCTCCTTTCTCACGTTTGACTACATCTTTTCAGTCAGGCTGGGGCATGTTTCATTACCTAATGGTTAACCTATTGACCCTTACCTTCGATTATGATTTCATTCTGATTTGATCAAATCTTTATCAATTCACTGTTCTCCTCTCCCTGATTTCAATTTTGATTCTGAGGGGGTAGTACCTATGGGATTCTCATCCCCAATTGCTTGATTTTCCTGATTCAGACATCTTTTGTGACCTTTTGCTCAAATTTGAGATTCTTATCTCTTACTTTGAATGTGATCCCGAATCGACCTCATGTTCAAAGGCCTTTGTTTATGTTTTGTCCAGATGTGATCTCGAATCGACCTCACATCTGAGTTGTTTTGTGATCCCAGATCGATCTCACACTTCAATTCTTCTTTGACTGCATGTGTTCCCAAATCGATCACACATTAGTCAAAGAGGGGCAAATGTATGCACCCAAAAATGGTCATCTAGACTTTGGGCCCCATTTATTCAATTTATCAATCCTGAATCAATATTTTCAACAATATCAATCTCTTGATCAAGTCTTAATTTTGATCATATATTGGATTTTTATGCTATGGGCTAACCATTTATCCTAAGTCTTTATTTATTTAAAAGGAATATTTCCTCCCCTTTTAATAAATAAAAAGCCCCACTTTTTCTCTTATCCTAAGTTGCACAAATAAAGCATTATTCATATTTTATAAAAAGGAGGAAAGCACTTTTTGTCTCATATGGATATAAAGTCAACTCTTATTTTCCTATTGGAGGATATGTGTGCACATGGATTGCTCCTCTTTCAAGCTCCACCGCTGATTAAGACTTTTTGCCTCTTAATCTCAATGGTCCATTTCACCTCATTTCTTATAAAAGGTGAGCTCTCTCCTTCATTTGCATAAACCATGTTTTTATGCTAATGTTATGCTACAGGTTTTAGGTGCATTTGGAGCTTTTAAGGATATTGAAGACTTGTTGCTTTCATCATTTAGTTGCATATTTTCTTTCTTAGTTGCATGATAATGGCATTCATAGTATAGATTTCCTTTTATGCAATAGAATAAGCTCACATAGTCTAAATAGGAAGCATTGTAATCCATTGCTATTCCCTTTCATAGATTAGTTGCATTGTACTTTCATTTCCATAGCTTAGATTGCATTCTCATATAGCTTGCATTGCATTGCATATTTGATTCTTGGAGATATTGGCATTGTTGCCCTTGTCTTCACTTGAATCTCTCATTGTGTGGTTGACTAGCAAGGTCACAAGCTTGTAGCTCTAGCTGAGAGCAAACTTATCATAGTCCCTTGCAACTCCATACATAGAGAGCTATGAGCCGCTTTGTGAGGCTTCATTCTTGAGCAACCTTGCATGTAATGGTTCATAGAAGTGCACCATTTTAGTGTGTACAAGACAAAGAAAAAGGTAAATGAAAGGAGAAGATAACTCCATTTCAAAGTGGGAGAATTGTCATGGTACATATCGACAAGGCCAAATTGTAGAAGGGGATCCCACACACAAGCTACAAATGAAAAGGATTGGACCATGTGCCATCCTAGCCAAGTATGGGTCAAATGCCTACAAGATAGACTTACCATCAGATTTGGGCATCTCACTAGTGTTCAACATAACATATATAGTAATTTTAAAAGGACCCATCCCTATTGGAGGTGATGAACATGATGAAGTTGAAAAAGACTTGGAAAATATGCAGTTACCTATGACTCCAAGCCTCCAAGATGAGAAGGTCTTGAGCTCCTGGGTCATCAAAAGACTAGGCACATAACTTATCTTAAATACCTTGTCAAGTGGCATGGAAAGGAAGATGAAGAAGCTACATGGGTCTCAGAGTTAGCATTATAGAGGTTATAATTTAGTCCTGACTCAGTCCCCACCAATGGGACTTGATTTCCTTGTTTAGGGGAGAATGGTGCAGGAGAACCTAGGACCTAAGCTAGAGAGTCCTCCATTTTTGGCTTGTACTGGTCCTATCTAGACCAATGGTTAACAGTAGGTTCCAAGAGGACCTAAGAGTGTTAGGAGAATAGAGGTTAGGTTTAACCTAGGGTTTGGGTAGATTGATTAGGTCAATGAGTTAAGGTACCCTTGTGACCTAACTTAGTCCTAAAATTGTTAAAATGGGTACAAGTAAGAAAACATGGTTAAAATGTTGAATTTTGGTAAAAAATGACCTCAAATGATCTTATTTAGGTTATTTGAGCTTTGTATGAGTCTTTTTGAGGTTTGTGAGTAGGTATGAACAATTTAGCAAAAGTTGCTAAAAAGTTGTCATGACAACTTTTGCAAGTTTGTAAAAGTTGCATGACAACTTTTGCAACTTTGCAAAAGTTGCATGACAACTTTTGTCCTAAAAGGACCGACAATGATTTTAGGTCACCTAGGGTCCTAAACACCCTAAACATTGAAACTAGAAGCTATTTAATCCCTAATAGGCCGAAATCCTGAGGTTGAAATCTTTGGAAATTTTGGTTTAAGCAATTTAGTTCACTGTTGCTTGTTTTGAGGACACAGTCTGAGACTTTGATGCAATAGTAGCACCCTTTGTAATCACTTTTGTTTCAAAAAGAAATATACAATCCATTTTGTGTATTTAATTTCTATTTTGTATCATTTGGAGTGTTTTATAGTTGTTTTGTTAGGCTTAGAGTAAATCTTTTGTGTTTGCCAGTTCACTAGGCTCTAAATAGCTTTGAGTAGAAACATGGCTCCCCCATGAAACCCTACTATGTGTTCATCACAAAAAGTTGGTGCATGGTAGAGGAGCCAATGTACAGTGTAAATACCTTTGGTGGAGGCCTGTAAAGTGAAATGGCCAATTTTAAGACCTTGCCCTAGGTGAGCACTGTCATTGCCCGACTAGGGACAAGGAAGTATAAAAATTGTTTTACTTGAAGGCATGACTTGATAGCATAGATCCAAGGATTTGGAGACCAAGAAGAGCATCAAACAGTGTCAAGATGGAGATTTTAGAGTTTGATCAATGCATTAACCCAATCTAAACTTACCATGAGCAGTGAGTACCAAGAAGCCCTTGAAACCCTTGTAAAACCCCCTATTTTAGTTAGGGAATTGTACGGAGGCTTGAGATTGCAAGACTCACAAAATCATTGAGAAAATCCTATAGGTACCAAGAATCCATAACCATCTTGGTGTGATCTTTGGGGGAATTTTGGAGGAAGTCCAAAAAATACGAACTAAGAGGCCTATTTGGGGCTCTAGGGCTACAAGGCCAAAAAAAAGATTTTGGTGAGATTGTTAAGAAGACAAGTTGAAGATCTTGATCAATTGGATCAAGAAGTGAAAAAAAAACACAAATAGCCTATGTCCACACCCCTGCAAGAGTCATAAACTTGCTAAGGAGGTAAGAAGCAATTGACATGAGAAAAGGCAATGATGGGAAAAGACCTTGAAACTATGATGTGATTACCTAGGAGTTGAAGTGAGATATTGAATGACCTTGAGAGAGTCCTTAGGAGATCAAGGTGAAGCCTTGTGAAGCCCCTAATCAAGCTATTGGGGAATTGGAGGGTTAGGAATCTTAGTGATCCTAACCAAGTAGCTAGACCAAACTACTAGGCTCCTTGAGTGATCATTGTTGGGATTATGGCAAGATAAGTACTGAGAGGGGAGGGGTGAGTCAGTACCTTCAAAATTTTTGAAGACTAACACTTTTTAGGTGTAGATAGCATTTAATCAGCTGAATCCATTCAATGAAACATACATTCAAATATAACTAAAAATGTAATTTGCATGTAATCTAATCAATAAGCCATACATGAAAATTCATACACATAACAAAAAATGTTTTGGTATTGTAGAAACCCTTGTAAGAAGGTAAAAACTGCGGTGGGGATGACACCCATAAATCTTCACTACTACACTAACAAAGTATGTCGGTTATGGCTACAAATTGTGATCACTTTTGATGATCTTACCCTATTAGGAGTAATAATTAGATCGACTAGATCTACCTAGTTAGAGGATTTTAACAACACAATACATGTGTGTACTCAGTTAAGAGATTTAAACAAGAATTGTTAAGTCCACTCTGTTAGGAGATGTTAGATTTGCTACAATGGTTAAATGGTAACAGTAAAATGTATCTGTAAATAGAAACTTAATCTTGCCTGATTTAGATCTGTAATATACCATAAAAATATCACCTCATATTGATGCATGTGTCCTTTTGTTCTACTTGGTAGCCTTGTGTATGTTCTAAAAAATTGAATTCTTCTTTCAAACCTTCTATCAAAAACCCTTTGTCTGATCTCTTGATGTCCTTAGTGTGGCTACTCCCTCATGATACATGTTCATAATGACATCTTTACAACTTTTATATCAAACTGACTTGACCTAATTAGGGTTTATAATATCTTAGAAAACCTAAGATCAACAGTTTAACAAAATAACCTAGATCTAACATTACAGAGGAATCGACAACAAATTAATGATTACATCCATATTTAATTGTGTCTCGATCTTGGTAAACCATTTTCCTGATTGGTGTGAAATTTTTGCATTGATGTATGTGCCATTTCAAATTACTATGCCATTTCCTGGTTTACTCAGTGTTCACTGCATTCTTCATTCGGTAATTTACTGGTGCTTAGTTCATATGAATGTTCAGTGATCAGTATGCTTGGTACTCGACAACTATCTGGCTTGGTGAGAGAACTTGGTCAAAGCCATGTTTGGTAAGCTTAGAGAGCTTCCATGAATCTTGCTTGGTGTACAGGCTTTATGTGTTTGACTGATTGTCTTTTTTATCTCCTTTATTGACTGAATAACTAATTGATACTAGTGACAACCATTAATGCTCAAATGGGATTAACAATCACATCAATATGAAACCCAATAGATAATGGATAACTACAATAGGAAATTGGAAGAGAAAAAGAAACAATTGAGAGACTTGACACTTCAGAAAAAAAAATAGAATTGTTAGAAGAGGAATTAACAGAACATGAGGTTGTGTCTAGGTGACATGTGACAAAAGTGGAAGAGGAGTTCAAATCGGTTCAAACTAGTTCAAGAGAGGTAAATAGTGGGCACACATGTTTAACTCCAATATCACTCCCAAAACATTTTAATTTTCCATACCTTGTTTTAATCTAAGATTGAGTTTGATTATAAATCTATGGATTATTGCCCCAAAGTTTTCTTTTAGGCCCCATGTCAAATAGCTATCTGAAATTGACAAAAATAAAAAATAAAAATATCCTTGGAGCGGGGAAACCTATGTTGCATATGGGGTTTTTACCTAACTTTTCTATCAAATATTTGTAAATGATGTAGTGGTCAATTGTAGGGTGCCCTGGAATGGTTATTTTTACAATTCATAATGGCAAGATTGATTTTGTTACGTATTATACTTGAAAAATTTGTGTAAAAAGAATCATTCACTGCCCCATTGTGAAGAATAATGTTTTTCTTTTTTGGATAGAATTTAGTGGAAAAAATCTCCGTATGAAAGTTCATAAGCACATGAGATTAATAAAATTGAACAATAGTAACTACCATATTTAATTACAACTACCAAAAAATAACAATGATCATGAAATGTTTCCTTTCTAACATATTACCTAGTTACAATAGTATGAAATAGCGAGAAGCACCTAGTCTACTGGCTGGTGAACTTTCAAAAGGTGTCCAGTGAACTTCTAGGATCTCTCCAAACAATCTTTCACCTCTTGATACACACTATTCCCAAAAGATAGTTAGAGGGAGAACCGTCAACAAGATGTTAAAGAGTAAGCTGAAAAATTGATGTAAAAAGAAAAAATAAATAATCAAATTCAAAAACACTAAACAATATTTGTCTTGTTTGGAAGTTGAGTTAATGAATCAAATGGATATGAGGGACCGCAGAAAGGGCCTTATGATTTTCTAACATTCATTCATTATTTCATCCATTAATAAAATCAACATGAGAATCATTAATAACAACCATAATTGGATTTCAAATAACATGAGAATCAACATAACCAAAACCCATAAGTAGAATTCAAGCAACAAGATCATGATTGTTGAAACTATATCAGTTATGGAAGCTTCCAAAAAATAGGGTATAAACTTCATAATGAAATGATGAACCGATGTGCCCTAACTTTATTTTGCCCATGAAGTATATCTGGTGTAGGAGTACCATGGCTACAGGGGTCACTTTATGATCCTGATGGAGATCCAAGAGGAGTTGAAGACCTATGAAGACTAAAAGGACCTAAAAGGTCTCAAACAATTGTAATTTGGGCCATTAGTGCCTATGAAATGTAATGGAGTTCTAAAGAGTCAATGCAATGAAAAAGTTGCCATGATAAGGAAAATAGCCCTACAGGGGTCATTATGTAATGGGAAAGGGAGTTAGTAGTCTTTGATAGGTAATATGACTCAAATGATCATAAGATTAAGGGTGGTAGGATGAAATAGTTCCTAAGTTGGTCATAAAGCCTTAAGGGATAAGATAAAATTTCATAGAAATAACGCTAAGTATAGGTGTTTCAAGGGATGAAATGTAAAGGACCAAGTAATGAGGATTAAGTGGTATGTAGTTGTCAAGTTGATAACTTAGTTTTCGACTTGACAACATCCTCATATTCATTTAATTGTCACACAAGTCGACAAAAACCTTGGATAGTCAGTTTTGTGGTAGTTATAGTTAGATTAATCAATTTGGGGTAGTTTCTAAGATTGTGTGTCGGTTATCAAGACCTAAAAGAGGTCTATTTATATTGTATTGGCTGAGGAATGAAGGGTGTGGTTAGGATTTTGGAGTTTGAATCAAATAAAAGTGTTCGAGTTGTGCATTTTCATGTTCTTTTTCTGCAATAGTCAAATTTGAATATGAATAAAGTGGGCTTAATGGATTAGTTTTGAAACTTTTATGTTTGAACATGTCAATATTCTGAATCTAGAGTAATTTTGGCTTTGAAGGATTTCATTGGATTGATTATAGAAAAATTTATCTTCATTTGATTAAAACTAGTTCAAACCCTCGTTAGGGAAAGCAGTGAACACACAAAATGTGATCCCTTTCATTTTCCATGCATGAATAACCTTCTCTCTTGGATAGGGATGAAGGAGATGGTGTACATTAACTATCCCATGAGGTTGCAAGGTCTTGTGCAATGTTTGACACATGACTTTGACTGAACAATCACATGAAGAAAGATTTGAACTGTTGCAGTCAGTAAATAGGGGCTTTGTCCAAAATTGATGAATGTCAGGGCCATGTGCTTGATGAGATGGAAGTAGGGAGAGTCTCCAACATGGAGGGTGCTTAGAAGAAGATAATGATTCCAAGGATAGGGTTCAACAACCAAAATTGTAGAGATTTGGTAATGATTATTATAGTAGGAAAATGACTTGGTAAGTTGTTTTATTTTGTTTAAAAGTTGAGTTTAGTGAGTCAAATGGATATGGGGATGTGTGGATAGAGATTAAGGAGTCTAGGAGGATGTAGATGATGTCTCATGTTGGATTATGAAGATGGGGGGTGAATTAGTAATCCATGATTCCAAATACCTAAAAAACCTTTTCTCTGATTAACTTGGTGACAACTCAGTTAAACACAGTTCACTATTTACCGACAACATTAAATAAAATTTAACAATCAGTAAATCATTCATGCAATTCATGCATCACATGTAACACTAGTATTTAATGTGGAAACATAGCTATGGGAAAAACCACTATGGGAATTGTTACCCACTAAGAAAATACTCTTCTGAAGTACATTCGGTTAATAGACAATCTGATTAAAGATTACAATACATACCGTTAGGTGTGACCCAGTCAAGGGATTTCCCTCAGATCTGTTAGAAACTTCACCCTATTAGGAGTGGCCTAGTTAAAGTGCTTCAAACACTTTTTAGAATGTTACCTTTTGAAATGATTTTACAATAAGATTGTTAAGTCCACTCTATTAAGAGATTTCTCTGTTATAAGATCTAGTAAGAAATAGTAAATATTTTGACCTCTAGATTCACAAATTTCTTTGCATAACCAAATCCTTTATGTACTCTTCTACCTTCACTTCAATTATTATGTTTCCATTGGCTTCAACAATTCATCAGATCCTTCTTTTCCATTCAGAATCTCTTTGTTTGTTCTTCGTTGCTTTAGTTAGTGACTCTTCAACTCTTCAATTTGCCAGCCATTTGTTCATATAAATCCATTCTTTATATAGATAATTTTTTCCTCTTAATCTCCTCTATTACATTTTCCTTTGATCAATCTCAACCATCCAGTTCATTATACCTTGAATTTGGATCTCGGTACCACATTCCCTTTTCACCTAGGAACTTGAACTTTTCTTGAAACTTGTTCCATCACTTTAACCATTTAGATCTAAGCTGTAGATCTTCACTTTGAATTTTCTTGTTCGTAGATCTTTGTAACTAACTCTCCTTATCATCATGATCATCCAACTCATCATAGCTAATCATTAAATGTCATTCCAATCCTTGTATTTAATATATGTTCCTTGCTCAGTGGCTAATCCTGAATTTCAGTTAACTTCCCTCGGTGCCTGGAACTTTACTACTTGGTGCCTTGAGTTCCTTTTCCTTTACCAAGTGACTTTTCTTGCTCAGTAGCCAAAACTCTTTTTCTTACCGACTTGACAATTCCTCATTACCATGCATTACCGACTTGACATAATCATATGTTAGGTATAAAATAATTATATCAACATAACCTTACCATTTTTTGATCTGTATCAGTTTCCCAATTAAGTTCTTCAACTTTGCAACATCTCACTTCTTTATCTTCTTAACTCATTCACATTATCTCATAAACCAAATGATATGGCAACATAATATACACTGAAAATCAATTTCTTGACATCAATGACAAGACAATTACTGATCTAACCTTTTTGCTATCTTGTATTCCTCCGATCTTGGTCAGTCTTCATCATCATCACCATCAGTTAAATGATCTTCATAATTACTATCAGTTATAATAACAATCTCCCTCTTTGGCATTGATGACAACACTAACAATCTTCATTGTTCAATTGATGATGGTAACATTTCACTGTCATTCTCATACTCCCTCTAAGCTTTATCTTCTCTATACATATTCTTCTTTGTTATATCTGATCTTCTTCTTTACTATCCCTCTTTTTCTATTTCTGATCTTCATTGTTCATCTCATTAATCAATTGACTCTCTCTCTCTCTCTCTCTCTCTCTCTCTCTCTCTCTCTCTCTCTCTCTCTCTCCTCATTTTGTAATCAATTTATTCTCCCTTACTGATTAGTTGACTCTCTCCCCCTTTGACAAAAATGCCAAAGAAACATATAATTTTCAAATCATGCCTCAAATGTATAGATTTTTCATTATAGTCATAAGCTTCTTTTCAGAACTTGAGGCTTCACCTAAAGAGTGAACACTAGCATCAAATCACAAAATAGATATTCTAATGAATACTTGAATTGATGCAACATGCATCATGCCTTAGTGAATATTGGATAGGGGAAGAACCCCTAAATTACCTTAGAGATAATCAAAAGCGTCATTCAGTAGTGGTTTGGTAAATATATCAGCTATCTATTCTTTAGAATTCACATACTCCAATATCACATCTTATCTTATACTTGCTCTCTAAAGTAGTGATACTTGATAGATATATGATTTGTCTTTGAATGCATCACTAGATTCTTTGATATGTTAATAACACTGATATTATCACAATAAATTGTAACTGGATCAGTAATTTCTTCATGCATACCTTCAAGTAATTGTTTGATCAACATAATATTAAAATAATTCATAGCTGCAACAACATACTCAACTTTGACAATAGATTGTGAAATACAACTTTGTTGCTTGCTTAACCATGTCACTAATATCTCTCCTAAAAATAAAGCTCTGCCACTTGTGCTTTTTTTGTCATCAATACCTCCAGCCCAATCAGCATCAGTATACACCTTAACATCAAAATCTCCTCCTTTTGTGTATAACAAACCAAAATCTTTAGTCCCTTTCAAATATCTAAATATCCTCTTTACTACAGACATATGTGTCTCCTTTGGGTTAGCAGAAAACCTTTCCACAATACCTACTAAATGTACAATATCAGGCTTACTGTGAACAACATACTATAGTTTATCAATCATGGATTGGTAAAGTGTCTCATTTTCTTCTTTTGTGTTATCTTCTTTTGACAATTTACAACCAGTAGCCATTAGTGTTTCAACCAATTTTGATTCTTCCATATTGAATATCTTTAGAATCTCCTTGATATACTTAGATTGTGTTATGTAGATCCCATCCTTAAATTTTTGAATTTGAAGTCCAATAAAGAATTTAATCTCTCCAATCATAGACATCTCAAATTCCTTTCTCATCTCCTGAGAAAATGATTTAGAGATTATCTCATTTCCTCCAAATATAATGTCATCAAAAAATATCTCAGCAATCATAATTTTATTAGTACTATCACATTTCAAGTATAAATTGTTTCACTTGTCCTTTAATATCCAATCTTAACTAAACAAGAGTGTAATCTTTCATACCATGCTCAGGGTGCTTGCTTCAATCCATAGAGTGCCTTATGTAGCTTGCAGATCATATCCTTGTAAGAATTTTGAACAAATCTTTGAGGTTGTTCAATGTGCACTTCTTCAAGAATTCTATTCAGAAATGCAGACTTAACATCCATCTGATAGACTTTGAATCCTTTATAAGAAACATATGCAAGTAATATCCTTACACCTTCTAATCTAGCAACAAGGGAAAATGTTTCACCATAGTTAATACCTTTTTCTTATGCAGACCCTTTGCAGACTAACCTTGCTTTATTTTTTATCACAACTCCTTTCTCATTGAGTTTATTCCTAAAAATCCACTTTGTTCCAATCAAATTCTTCTCCTTAGGTCTTGGTACCAGTGACCATGTATTATTATTTTCAATATGATCAATTTCCTCTTTCATTGCATTAATCCATTCTCCATTTCCTAGTGCATCCTTGACTAATCTTGGCTCAAAAAACATGTGCTATCTTTCAACTTACTTCTTTTCATGACTCCCGTGTTCTTGTCTGCAATGATCTTGCTCTATGAGTGATGTCTTCCCACATATTTTGCTAATATAGGTTCTGCAAATTGGTCATCAATATTTTCATCTCTCAATGGAGGCTCATTTTGCTCATTGGTTCCTTCTTGTTGCATCTCAGTTGTATCAACTAAATTACCTTCATCTACATAGACAAATATATTTTAATCCTCAGGTTCCTTTTTACTATCTTCTTCATTCTTTTCTAAAAATTCATCAATCCTCACATTTTCACTTACAACAATTTTATTAGTAGCTTTGATCAAACATTTATATGCTTTTCTCTTTGATGAATAACCTAGGAATATACCTTCATCTCCTTTATAGGAAAAATTTCCATTTCTAGCATCTCTCAATATGTAACACCTACTTCCAAAGATTTTAAAATAACTTACATTCGGTGTGTGACCATACTAGAGTTCATAAGGGGTCATGTTTGTTCCTTTCTTAAACTATACTTGATTGAGTGTGTAGACAACAGTGCTAATGGCTTCTCTTTAGAATGTTTGTGAAACTTCTTTGTCAATCCACAATGTTCTAACACAATCAACTATAGATCTATTAGTTCTCTCAACTATACCATTTTGTTGTGGAGTCCTTGGTGTAGATACTTGTCTTTTAATTCCATTTTCATTGTAGAAGACAGTAAATTCATTAGAGATAAATTCACCTCCTCTATCTGATCTTAGACATTTCAGTTGTTTACCTGTTTCCTTTTCAACTATAGATTTATACCACTTGAACATTTGGAATGCATCAAATTTATCTTTTAGAAACATAGCATACATCATTCTTGAATAGTCATCAACAAACAAAATGAAATATCAATCTCCATAATAGATTTGAAATCTCATAGGACCACAAAGGTTAGTGTGAACTAATTCCAAAATACCATTGGTATAGTAAGATTTACTTGAGAAAATTGACTTTGTCATCTTACCAATCTGACATTCTTTACAATCACTTTATCAGGTTTGTTTAATTTTGGTAGACCTATGCCTCTATTCTTTTTTCTTACTTTAATCATGTTATCAAAGTTTACACGACATAGTATTTTATGCCACAACTACACATCTTCAATCTTAACAAATAAACAACTCTTTGCAGTAGTATCAAGATAAAATAAATTACCTTTTGATTGTTCACCAGTTCCAATTAAATTTCCATCGGTACCATAAATATTCACCTTTCTATTCTGAAATTCCAATCGATGACCAGTATTGATGAGTTTTGTAACACTCAACAGATTATAATTTAAACCTTTAACTCAATATGCATCATCACATCTCATCTTTTCATTCAATACAATTGGTCCTTTACCTTTAACAAGACATGGAGCATCATTGCCAAATCTGACAAATCCTCTATCATACTCTTGTAGGTTCTCAAACTTATCAATATCACCAGTCATATGATATGAACATCCACTATCTATAATCCATGGGTTAACTTTACTTACATGAGAAACAAGTGCTATTTCATCTTCATGCTTTTCTTCATCCGAGTCTTCTTTTACAACAACATAGAAAACTTCATATCCTTCTTCAGTATCATTAGATTCATCATCAGTTACACCTTCCTCAGCTAGGTAGCAAGACTTGTTACCTTTGTCCTTGTAATCTCTAAATCTTCGGTGTCAGTTGTCCTTCTTATCACTTTTATCATTCCTATCATTGTCAGGACATCTAGATGCAACATGACCAATCTTATTACAATTAAAGCATTTCAAGGGTAATTTTCCTTTCTACTTTCCTTTACCTCTCGGTAGCCTCTTAGCCAAAAGTGCTTCCAATTCTTCTTGTTATTTTTCTTCGGTCAGGATACCATCATATTCATTTCCATATGAACTACTATGATTCTCTCTTTCTCTTCTTGATGTTCCAATACTCAAAGATGATTTAAATGCAGTTTCAATGGTTGGTAGACTATTATCATAGTTAGCTCAATTGCAGTCAGCTTACCGATTAGAGCTTCAAGAGTAACAACATTATTCAGTATAGATCACAATTCCTGAATAGCAGATACTCTAATAGCATACTTGGAAGAAAGAGTTATCATAATTTTACTTACCACTTCTTCATTAGTCAATGATCCACCAACACCTCTGATGGCACTAACAACTTCCTTGATTCTGAAACTATATTGTGTAATATTCTCTTCATCTTTCATTCTCATTTCATCATACTTTCCTCTGAGACTATCAACCTTAGCTTTTTGTACATGCTGATCTCCTCCATATATAAGTGTAAGCCTAGCCCACATCTCTCTTGAGTTAATACAGTCCTTAACATCATTGAATTCAACATCGGTTAGGGAAGAAGAAATCTCTATCATAACTGAGTTGTGTTCCTTCTTTTCTCTTATTTGGTCAACTATCATAAGTTTGGGAGGTGGTTGAGTATAGTCATCATCCAGAAGATTTAGTGCAGATTCTTCAATCCCAGATAGGTACAATCTCATCCTGCTTTTCCATCTTGAGAAACTTTCCTTGTTCAACTTAGGTACTTCTCTTCTATACATCTTTAGATATTTTACTCAAGTCTTTGAAACTTATCTCTTCAGAGTATGTAGCTCTGATACCAATTGTTGGATTATAGAGAGGGGGGAGGGGGGGGGGGGGTGAATCAGTAATCCCTGATTTCAAATACCTAATTTTTTTTTCTCTAATTAACTCGATGACAACTCGGTTAAACATAGTTCACTATTTACCGATAATGGTAAATAAACTTTAACAACTAGTAAATCATTCACACAATTCATGCATCACATGTAACACTATTATTTAACATGGAAACCCAACTATGAGAAAAACCACTGTGAGAATGTCACCCACTAAGAAAATACTCTTCTAAAGTATGCCCGGTTAAGAGCCAATCTAGTTAAAGATTACAATACACACTATTAGGTGTGACTCGGTCAAGGGATTTATATAAGATCTGTTAGGATCTTCACCCTGTTAGGAGTGGCCTGATTAAAGGGATTCAAACACTTTTTAGAATGGTACCTTTTGAAAGGATTTTGCAATAAGACTATTTAGTTTGCTTTGTTAAGAGATTTCTATATTACAAATGCTAGTAAGCAACAGTCAATATTTTGACCTGAGATTCACAACTTTCTTTGCATAACCAAATCCTTTATGCGCTCTTTTATCTTCACTTTCCACTGGCTTCAACAATTCATCAGATCCTACTTTTCCACTTGGAATCTCTCTGTTCCTTCTTCACTACTTTAGTTAGTGACTCTTCAACTCTTCAATTTACTAGTCATTTATTCATACAAATCCATCCTTTCTATATACAATTTTTGCCTCTTAATCTCCTCTATTACATTTTCCTTTGATCAATCTCAACCATCCTATTCATTATACCTTGAATCTAGATCTCGATAACACATTTTCTTTTCACCTAGGAACTTGAACTTTTCTTGAAACTTGTTTCATCACTTTAACCATTTAGATCTAAGCTGCAAATCTTCACTTTGAATTTGCCTATATGTAGATCTCTGTAACTAACTCTCCTTGTCATCATGATCATCCAACTCATCATAGCTAATCATTAAATGTCGTTCCAATCCTTGTATTTAACATATGTTCCTTGCTTGGTGGCTCATCCTGAATTTCGGTTAACTTCGCTCGGTGCCTGGAACTTTCCTTCTCAGTGCCTTGAGTTCATTTGCCTTTACTGAGTGACTTTTCTTACTCGATAGCCAAAAATATTTTTCTTACCGACTTGACAATTCTTCATTACTATCACTAGTACAAAAACAACAATATATGACCAAATAAACTACCAAAAATTGTAGATAAATGACCAAATTTGGTCACGTGACCAGTGGTAGTTTATTGCTGGTCATTTATCTCATGACCAAATTTATGACTAAACTATTTTAGTCATTTATTTGGTCATTGATTTGGTCATAAATTTAGTCATTTATTTGGTCATTTGATAGTTTATTTGGTCATTTATTTGGTCATTTATTTAGTCATTTATTTGGTCATTTATTTGTCCTTTATTTGGTCATTTATTTGATCATTTATTTGGTCATTTATTTGGTCATTTATTTGGTCATATATTTAGTCATTAATTTAGTCATATTTTTAGTCATTAGTTTAGTCATATTTAGTCATATTAGGGCACAATGGAATCGAACCATCATCCTCCTACTTGTAAAGTAGGTGCTTTTCCATTGAGCTAGTACCCTTTAAAGAATAATCATATCATGCATACTAGTACTTTCCACTAAACATGATTTCAAGTTTTTTCATCTATAGTTCAAGGGTAGCAAAGCTTAAGGGGAGGATGACTAGTGATACTTTAAACTTAATGGTGAAGTTATTCAATGTGCAATATAAGAATGAAGTGAATGATGCCATTGGAAAATACACTACATGTGGCTTGTTCCCCTTATTATAATGACAAGCATATATCTTTAGGGGAAACCAGCCACATTAAATAGAGATAAAGTATGTACCAATTATCATACCTTTTACATTTTCACTCCTAATTAACCCATCAAATGCTTTACTTCTTTAGAAGTACACACTATTGATCATACCTTCTACATTCTTGCAGCTACAACCATATAAGAAATCCTCCATCAAGGTAAGTCGAGTGGAAAATCTAAAGCCTTGATTCTATAGACTAGGGCAAGATACAATAATTCTACAAATTATTCTCATATCCAACCTTATCCATATTAGTCTTGAAAAATAGTTGTATAATAATTGTCATATCCAATTGTATTCATATTAGAGGATCATGAAAAATAGTTGTAACATGCGCACATGCACACACGCACAATTGTACACAAGGAACATGAATGAACACACGTACAACCATACCCTAGGAACACGCACATGCACATGTACATACCCATACCCAAGGAAAAAAATTACAGTGTTTGCATACCCAAACCTTGAACCTATACTAGTCCCTACCAATTTTGGAAGCTTAAATTTTACTACACAACAAGGCAATGGTCACCCCTAAAAAGGCAACCACTTTGCAAGCTGACCAACAAATTTGCCCTCAAAATCATGAGGAATTTGGCCACTACTTTGTGTCTTGTGCCGGAGAAGCTTGGTGGAGGAGCGCTGCCGGAGGACGAAGACAACAAGGATCTCTTCCATTTTTTTTTGGAAGAGTGGTCAAATACGCTATTTTCTAAGCAGTTGGGGGGTAAAAGTAGTTAATTATGGGGGTCTTTATTTTGCTCAATTACTGGTCGGTTTCCCCCGGTGTTTTTGGGGGTTTTGTCAATTGCTACTATTTTAAGACTAGCTCGGTGTGGCTCTAGTTTGCTTACAATCTGAACACTCTTAGTTGTAGGTTTGATTTTGTTTTTTGGCTTGCTAGCATCATGATTTTTGTTTTTGATAGGGGAAATTATGTTTAGAGTCTCGGCTTCATTGCTTCAATGTTGTAATGCTTTTGTGGAACTCTCTTTCAGCTAGTGCCATTAACATGCTGTTAATGTGCCTCTAGTCTCTGTTATGGGCCAACACCCTCTTGCTGCTTTTATCTATCAAAAACATGGACATGTAGCTTGGACTGATATGTTCCTGATTGACACAAAACAACTAAGTTTTGAGGGTGAATAAAAAGAAAACAGCATTGGTGAGTAGCTGTAATGGCACTGAAGTAGCTAAACTATTTTATTTTTTTTCAGTTCCCTATTTCTTAGCTAGTCAAATTAGGCAAGCCTGATGTTTATAGATTTTTATGGTCATTGAATGTATATAACTGGCCATTAGTGGCCTCAATGTCTTCCTGGTAGTGTCTCTTGTTTAGTTTTTACTTTTAATGCTTGTGTACTGTAAACTTCTCAATTATTTGTTTTTACATAATTATGTATGAGTTTCTGTCAAACCACCCTAATAAAACCCCACTATTCTATCTAAATAAAAAGGCATGCATCTCCAAGTTGTAGTACACAAAGATGCAAAAATGATATTTGCCTCCTACATATAAAGAGGAAGATGGTCTCATTCCCAATCAAAACTAAGAAATTATATAACTCATTAGTTATCACCCAACTGGTTTTGTATCCAGGTTTTAAAACATGACAGTTATATACTGAAACAATCCTTGACGGTGTCAATAAAAGTAAAAACACAAAGAAAGTCACACTTATCCCCAAAGTAGAGATGGAAATGCCACGTACCTCAACAACATCAGCAACAATAGTTGTCATATCAAATGTGATTTCTTCAAATGTGTCATCCAGAAAATAGACGATTGTTGTTAGTTTTTTGCCAGTCAATAAAGCTTCTATCTCTTCATGTGCAGGTATATTTCATCTTGGCCCAGCCTTGATAGACCGCTTCAAAGCATTCCATGTATTCATAGCCAGGGTATGGACTTCGGGATCAGTACTAGGAGTAGTGGCAACATCGTAGACATATTCAGAAAAGTATGCTGCAATATCTTTTCTAGGGGGCATTGCAGAAGCACATAAGTACATAAGTTCCCATGCCTTTAACAAATAAATCCTGCAATAACATTACAAACAAAAACAAGTTTACTTGAATAGCTTTACAAAACATTAAATCACATTCAACTTTCAAGTTGTTCTAGTAATAAACTTTTCTACTTCAGAAACAATATGAAACAAAATTAAAATCAGCCTACATTGAGAAAGATACATTTCTACTTGATTTGGATATGGTACATATAATCAACTAGAACAACTGTTTATAACTTTGACTTATTGAGTCTAATAAAATAATAATGTCTCAAATTAGTCTCTTGTGTTCACAATAAAAAAAGAACTCAAAGCAAATCCCTTTCTTATGACAAAGCCATGCACAGAGATTGTAATCATAAATCCTTAATAATAATATTTTTTAATTTTTCTCCTTTGACAAACAGTGAGAGTCATTATCAATAGTTACTATAAATAGATTAGAGTTAAAATGAAAAGATCTTATTAATCCCTGAACTATATTGTGTAATGCATTTAATATTGGGAATTCATTAATACATTTATTTATAATTATCAACATGGCCAATGAAGAAAATTGTCTGACATCATTTATAGATGCATAAAACCATAGTTCACAGAGAATCAGACTTGGAGAGTATTCGGCAAGCCCAAAATTTTGACTCGACAACTTAGAAAGTACTAGAAATTATAATTTCTGAAAGAAACATTTTTTTTTTGCAAAATTCAATCACAAAATGTATTAAATTGAAAATTGGCATTTTGAAAGACAAGATGAATGGTTTAATAGCAAAAACAACATTTGGAAAATGCGTCTTAACCAATGTTTTACCCATGTTAGCATTGTTACTCATATTTTTCTTGCGTTTCACAAGTTAAACTTGTAAAACTCGCCCAACAAAAAGAACAAATTGTACCTAGCAACTCTGAGAGTACTCATATAGTTTGCAAACTATGCATAAAACATTGCAATTTCTAAATTTGAAAACAATATTAACAAGTTTTCTAATTACTCAAAAAACAAAATAGAATTAATTTGGAAAGCCCTTTACTAGAATCCAGATTTAGGAGCATTAAGTGACAACATAATAAAAGAAATGGAATGTATACACGATTTGTGAGAATTCAAGTAGCATCACAATAACAGAAATGGGAAGCATACCACTATGAAACACACATGCACGTACACACATGAAAAAAAAATACTAATCCAAAAATCTATATAATTTGTACCTAATGGTATGTTTCTGAACAGTGGCATACTTTGATGTTTGACAAAGGTTTGGGATGGTAGGTGACACCTTCAAACATTCTTTAAAAAAAGAGATATCATTCTAGGTTTGATTCTAGTCATTGTTGGCCTCATAAATCATAAATGCAATTGTATAACAAAAACATGGAATCAAAAGTTGAGTATGATTGCACATTTATATTCTTTTTCAAAAAGTTGTACAATTTCCAAAAAATTGGCACCTTACTTGGAGTTTATAGGCGAAGTTATGGCTTACAAAAAAATCAGATAAAAGAAAGCTGATGAATCAACAAGTTCATCAAGGAAGCAACAAACACACCTTCAATGATCAACAAAAAGCAGTAAAAACAACATCCGCCAAATGTGGCCAAAATGCCATTTGCCAATTAGCTGAAAGTGGTAACCTCATTCTGCACAACTGTAAGTAACTTTTGACCTCCACATTCTTGATTTTTGAGCTTCCTCTTTCTCCCATTGTTCCACAGAGTTTTGGATATGGGGGGACCAAGGGGCCCTAAATTAGGGGACAGTGAGGGGATAGTTGGGAGAAATCAGTAGTGGGGGGCAACAATGATATACAAATTTTGCAATTGATTCCCATATTCAAAAAATTGCATGCAACTAAAATCACCATTTTTGACAACTTTCCCAAAGAAGTTGCATGACAAGATTAGCAACTTTGACAAATTGTTTTTGCATTTTTTAAACCCACAACCCTAAGCACAACAAAAATGAAATAAATATATGGTAAATGGTAATAAAGGACTTTATTAGATCTTAAAACCCATTTTCAACCCAAAATTATGAAAAATACGAAAAATGAGCAATAAGGAAGTGCCTAGTGCCCCTGCACCAACTGATCAGCTTAGTGAACAAGGAAAAGCATTAGAGCATAGGTAATACTTAAACATTAAACGATATAAGAAGAGATGAATTGTACAATATTCAATGTCAATACAAGAGTTATCATTATACTAGAATATAAGTATTCTAATTTAGCTTGATGAACTATCATAAGATACCTCCACCAGTAGGAAAACACATAAGGGGACAAAGACCTCAATTAGGATGGATCTATACTCCAAATGGAACAATTATGAATTAAGTTGTAAGAGGAACCCAGATCTTACTAGGGACATCATTTATAGAGATCCCATTTGAGAAATGTTTTCCCTCTATTCAAAGGGATGCTACTAATAACAGAGGAGAAATAGAATAGTTGTGGACATCTGTTACTTGTAATTTTGTAAGTTAAGAGATATCAGTTTTTCACAATATATGATAACCTTTTGTGCTATTTCTGAATTTGATTGTATCTTTTTAATTATTTGTGTTGTTTTTGGATACATAATCGACTGTGTATTTTTTTTTCATTGACTTCTATAATTTTCCAATCAATTACATTTTTTAAAATATTGTTTTCACCTTGAATCTAGCTTAAAATGGACTGTAGTACAATCTTCTGATGGTTGGACTAGGGTGTATGCACTATAATTTCTTATTTTGCTGCTATAATTTCAACAATTGTGGACTAAATACTAGCTACTATTTCCTCCTGAGTTTTGATAGATTTCGGCTTTCGACCTCTTTTTTAGGTGTTTTGGACATCATAGGGGATGTTGAAACTATCTGAACAATAGAGAGTTGTTTAAAATAATCAAAGTCCAACTACAAAGTAAGCTGAGGAGGATGGGATGAAACTTCTTCAATCATTAAAGGTTTACCATGAGGGAGGCTCAAAGAATTACGATTGGATTCCATTGAAGCTGAAACGACAGGCATTGAATCTTCAAAATCAAAAGTGGACGTATCTTGAAAATCTAGAAATTCCTCAAGAGCAATATCGTCAATTAGTTTTGATGCAACAAAGATAAGGATATTATGTGCCATCAACTGAATGTTCGAATCCATAGAAACAGAGGCATTGTAGGAGAGAGGTCGACCAACTTTATGTTCCTTTCCTCATGTATTTTAATAAATTACATTTATCTAAGCCTCTTTTCATGCTACGAAAGTCACAATGATTCCCTTTTCTTGATTAAATCTCTTAAGGTTGTGGAATGTTAAAAAATCTAGTCCAAACAATGGACTGGGGAAAGACGTTACTAAAAAATGGTTTAGCAGCATATGAAAATAGTTTAATGGTGCACAAGATAGGTATGCTAGGCGTATCTATGCAACAAGTGTTCCTAATTCTTTAATCTATATTTAAATAACCTTAGTTTGGATGTATGCAATGTGATGATCATTTTTGGATTTTGGACAAAACTCACAAGTTTATAGATTAAATCTTTGAAGGAAGAACCTTTAGAACTATAGTCCAAACAAAGTGGATTCCACTGTAATCCTCTCTATAATTAGATTGGATTAGAATTTCTTCACAAGAGTTTTCAAAGAAAATGGAGAAGGTGATGAAATTGGGCAACATCTAAACAAAAAACTAAAATGCATATCTTACCAAGGGGCACACATTGTTTTTTTTCTAAAGTCGCCTTATATATAATTATGTTTAGTTGGCTATTTAGCCACTACTATAAAATTGTTTTGTGTGGTGTTAATAATGGCATTAGTAGTGGGCATCACAGAAGCAGTAACAAAGGTAGTGGGCATGGTAGGTATGGTGGTATGTTGTGATGCTGATATCAGGGCATGTGGTCAGGGATGGGGATATTGTTGTTAATCCCTTTATTTGTTGAAATGGGACTTTTCTCTTGAACTTTTCTCAAAATAAGTAATCTATCATGCTTTGTAAATATGATGTGTCTAAATAGAAAACTAAAAAGCATACCTTACCAAGGGGGACACTTCAGTTTTTTTTTCAAACTCTTCTTATATATTATGTGGGTTAGTTGGCTGCATAGCCATGGGTTGTGTATGTATGTACTTTTATGTTTTTGTGAAAAAAAATATAGTAATACTGTGTTAAGTAAGAGAGTGAAGAAAAAGTTGAAATATCAACAGAATTAGTACTAGATATGTATGAGAAACTAAGACAACTGTATAGGAAACAGAGGAGTCAGTCCATGGTACAATAAGTATAGGAAGTGCAGGTGTCTACATTCAAAAATTTAGAGCTGGTGTTTCTGAAGTATTAATCAAAATTCATGTTCATCAAGGAGTAATAAACTTGTATATAGTCCATGATAGCATTAAACATAAAAAATTGAATAGTTGTGAATGCTTAGATTAAAAATCCATGTTCACAATAAAGTAGCAAATCACAGAAACTTACCAAAGCAACATTAGTGAGATCGAGCTACAATGCCTCACTGTAGTCATTGGAAACAAAGTATTTACTATTCAGACGAGTTCCTCAAGTTATTTTCTAATTTCCAATCATAATATCACATAAATAAAATAATACTTAAGCATTTTGGTAAGATGGATAGTTTCTCTCGATGCAAAAAATAAAATTAGATTGACTAAAATATTCACAGAGATCAAACAATGGAGTTTATAATATGTTTTGAGAAAATATGGATGGTATTCTTTGGAAATGTTGATCCATACAAACAAAATTCCTATGAACACCAGCCCTGAGAAATGATAAACATTTTGTTTTTATCTTTGTATTGAGACCTACTAATTTTTATGGTGCACAATTGGGTGTCCAATTAGAAAAAAAATATAAGCTTCAAGCATAATACTGATCAAGTAGTAGAATTTTGAAAAAATAAAATAGGTAATAGAGTAGTTACCTTATCCTTGATTTTAAGCTTAGACCTGATGAGTAAAATGTTCCATGTAAAGTTAATGCAATAACATTATTTGAAAGATGATGAACGGATCAACACATGAAAGGAAAATATCTCCCTGCATGGCAGAGAATGTGTGAAGAATTCAAAAGCTTCCAAAATTTAGATCCACCCCAGCTTAGCATGCACACTTAATGCCATATCCTCCCTTAAACTTTGCAAGATCCTATCACTGATAAGAGAGGAATCTTCTAGAAAGAACCTTTCATCTTGTCATCTGAAGAAGATTAATCACTTCCAAGGAACTTGCAGCTGTCTCTGGTCACCCAAGAATCCCCTAGGAAAGGACCTTGCCAAGAGATAGAAGCAGTAAAAAGAAAATTGACTTCTTGTTACCACCTCATAAAATCCTCTAGCTACTGAGTGTTTCCAGAAGATGTGGAAAAATAAGCCCTTTCCTCACTCCCATTTTTTGCATCAAATGCTTCTAAGGAGGATCTTCTCAAGTTTTTTATATGTTGCCTAAAGAGAATAAACTTCTCAATAATTGCAGCCTCTTTCCCCAAGGGAAATATCAAGCTTATTCCATAATAGTAAATGCTTCTCAAAATGTTCTAATACCCTAGCATCATTTTTAGGACATTGAGAGCTAAATCCCACAAGAAATATCAAAGTAATGACTTCATTAGAGATGAATTAATGTTTTCTTCAATCTGATAAAGAATGTTTCAAATGTATTCTAAATCATTTTCAGAAACATGATAGTCCAATGTATAACAAACTTGTAACATGTCACTAAACCAAGGTGCACTAGAATGCATGGCATGGAGCCATCTATGTGGAAATTTATTCTTGATATTTAAGTGAACCAAATTTAGAAATTGAACATAAACAATTCTTGCTACTACAAACATTCTGCATGTCAATGTGCAAGTAGCCATGATCCCAGAACTTTGATGTTCTAGTAATTTGGCTTGAATGTAAATTGTCAACTATATGGCTTCGAATTTGTGAGGGTTACAATAGATGAATATCGAAACAAATATATATTGTTGGTTTTCATTCAAGGGTGAAGCTCTCTGAGTTTGACAAATGTGATTTCATGGCATTACTTTTCTATAATGTTGTACTTTGTTATGTCTCAAGAGGACTTTAGGGAGAGACTGCTTCTAATTTTTTTAGTATTTTCCTCCAAGGCAAGTACTTCTTTTCCAGTTTCTCATACATCATTTTGAGAAAGATAATTTTTCTATCCATGTTGATTAGTTAATAAATACTAGATATAACTATACTTTTTTTTTTGATCGGTGAAGGGTCGAAGTCGAGATTTTTATATATATAAATATGAACATAAATTAACAAAGTATCTATCATCAGTTCAAACCCACTGTTGCAGGGCCTAATGTTCAGAATGAAATCATTTCAACTTTCAGCAACCTGCTAAAGCCATCAATTCTGGTACTTCCTGACGTGAAACTCCTCTGCAAATTTGAACTTGAAATGCAACGGTCATCCTCAGGGAACCACCAATCTATCAATGGTCATCATTTGAACTGAGATCTACTTTATATCACCATCATTAGATCATCATGTTTCACAGGCTTGGCAACTTTAACTCCGCAACGCCAACATTTCCTTAATGGTTGTCGCATGATTGCATAGTTTGAAAATGGCTTATGCGAACATGCGACACCCCATAAACATTCAGCACCGTTACCTACCCTTGGCTATGGGAACCATGATGCATATCCATCTTAGCACTTTCTGGTCAATTAGAAAGGGACACGTCGGCAAGACCTGACACACGGACCCACCTTTAATTCCGCAACAGCGTCTTTCAACAGTTGTCGCATGATCGCATAGCCAGGAAAAGGGCTATGCAAACATGCGACACATCGTAGCCCTTTACCACCATTAACCGCCGCCGCATAAAGTTACCACAAAGGGCTTGTCGCATGATCGCATAACACAAAACTGGCTCATGCGAACATGCGACAAGCCCCCAGCCCTCGCCACAAACCTTAGTGCCCACTTTATCCGTGAACTGGCGAGAACTTTGACTGGGCCTGCATCTGGAAGATTGACAATCGTTGCATCTTCGCGTATACCTCCAAGACTCAACCAGAACATGCACCCACCGTCAGATCATCCATGCTGTGACCCCAATGAAAAGTTTGGGCCCCCCGATGTGTCAACATTCCCTTACCAGCTCAGCCAATCCCAACCTAACACCTCGACGGTGAATCATCACGTGGTCCCACTGCAAACAAACCAACGACATCTAATCGGATGGTGGGCGCATGATCACATGGGGAGAGAATATTCCATGCGATCACATGCTGACCGTCGATCAAAATCTCTAACCCCAACCCCGCTGACAACACTCCACCTTATATTTTCCTTATCGAACGGTGGGCATGACATTCCCTTACCAGCTCAGCCAATCCCAACCTGACACCTCAACGGTGAATCATCACGTGGTCCCACTACAGACAAACTAATGGCATCTAATTGGACGGTGGGTGCATGATCGCATGGGGAGAGAATATTCTATGCGATCACACGCCGACCGTCAATCAAAATCTCTAACCCCAACCCCGCTGACAACACTCCACCTTATATTTTCCTTATCAGACGGTGGGCATGACATTCCCTTACCAGCTCAGCCAATCCCAACCTGACACCTCGACGGTGAATCATCACGTGGTCCCACTGCAGACAAACCAATGGCATCTAATCGGACGGTGGGTGCATGATCACATGGGAAGAGAATATTCCATGTGATCACACACCAACCGTCGATCAAAATCTCTAACACAAGCCCCGCTGACAACACTCCACCTCTTTATTTCCTTCGGCCAATAGGGGGGCGCCATTTATGCATACATGTCACCATGGACCCATAGTTTGAAACCCTACACCGCAAAGAAGAATCAACGGTCGGCATGATTTCGCATAGCTCTGACAACTCCCTTACGCTTTAGCGACCATCGTTGATACTCTGACATGTGAAGACCATCTGACTTATCCAGAAACCAGGCCCCACCCTTGAGCTTTAGCAGTAAAGACAAACTCCCATTCGCTGGATAGACTTTCTTCATTCCCTGACCTAGCGATGACTAACATGATAAAAATTTGGGCCCCACACAATCGCAGTAGCGCACATAGGAATTGCTGGTGTCAGAGATTTAACTGCGTAGAGGCGAATGATCGAAAACAACCAAAGTTTTTGACGCTAGAAGATAACTCATGTCCAGATGCCGTCACTCTTTGATGTACAATAGGTATCTGCTCCTCTTGTCCTAATCCAACTCCTCATTTAATGTTCTAAACTCCTACCTGCACTATGTGCTATGAGAGAAGACATTTGTCTTATCACCACAAGGAGCTGTTCTGTCAACTTCTGAGGCAAAAATATATCAGGACCTGATTTGACCATTTTGCTTTAGTGGTTAGATTTAATGAGCTCCGTTGAAACTCCGCTGATGTCGGATAGAATTTTCAAATTTTTTCCTCTAGCTGCCAGGTCAGCCGTTCTGTCAACTTCTGAGGCAAAGATATAACTATACTTGTGAAGTAGGTAATTTTGTTCTCATTGTCACAATTGGTTTCTCAGATCCTATCACTTGGCTTGAACTTAGTAAAGGACAAATCCAATTCTTCAGGGTGTTGCTTCATCAATTGGCAATTAGAAAAAAAATTGTATTAGAATTTATCTTAGGACCCTTCATGAGATTAATAACCAAGCAAATTCCTTGGGATATAAGGAATTAGGAAGGAACCATACAATTTGCCCAGTCAATATGAGTGGTGTACTTATGATATTGATAGTGAGAAGACCGAGAACACTCTCACTGAGATTTACAATCTATTGACTAATAACTATGTGGAGGATGATGAGAACATGTTTAGATTTGATTACTCTAAGGAGTTTCTTAAATGGGCTCTCAGACCCCCTAGCTATTTCAAGAGCTGGCATATTGGTGTGAGGGTTAAGAATGCCAGGAAACTGGTAGCTTTCATTACAGGTGTCCCTGCCGAGATCAGAGCCTGAGATCGATCTATCCTTATGGAAGAGATCAATTTTCTTTGTGTTCATAAGAAGCTCCGATCCAAGAGGCTTGCACCAGTTCTGATTAAGGAAGTTACAAGGAGAGTGCATTTGTGGACATTTGGCAAGGTGCATATACAATAGGGATTGTCCTGCCTGCTCCAATTGCCACTTGCCAGTACTGGCATAGGTCACTGAATCCTAAGAAGCTAATAGATGTCGGATTCTCAAGGCTTGGAGCTCGGATGACAATGAGTAGGACCATCAAGTTGTACAGGCTGCTAGAGAATACCATCACTCCTAGTTTCAGGGTAATGGAAAGGCGTGATGTTCTGGCTGTCACTAGGCTTTTGCGGAGTTACCTGTCCAAATTTGTTGTTGCCCCAAATTTTAGCGAAGATGATGTTGAGCAATGGCTACTTCCTACTGAAAATGTGGTTGACAATTTTTTGGGTAGAAAATCTAGAATCTCATGAAATTACAGACTTCTGTAGCTTCTACACTCTTCCATCCTCAATCTTGGGCAATCCCAACTATTCTATGTTGAAGGCTACTTATTCATATTATAATGTATCAAACTAGACACCTCTACTTCAATTAATAAATGATGCTCTTATTGTGGCAAAGCAAAAAGATAATGATGTGTTCAATGCTCTGGACATCATGCAGAATGAGTCTTTTTTGAAAGAGTTAAAGTTTGGACTAGGTGACAGACAACTTCATTATTATCTCTATAATTATAGCATCAGAGATGCCCTGAAACCATCAGAGTTAGGATTGGTGCTTCTATAGATTTGGACGAGGTGAGCCCTGTTGAATTTCAGATGCAAATAATGTCAGGTCAAGGAGACTTCTTTTTTTATGTACTTGTACATCTATTTGGTTTGTGGAATTCATGATAGTATGCATGTCTGATGCATTTTTCCTCTGTTATTTTGCCAAAAAAAAAAAACTTAAAAATTAAAATATTTGTTTATCTATTTTAAGGAGCCTTGCATGCCTATAGCTATCTTTGTGGCTATTGTTTATTTGGTTCCCTACTTATCTAGTTGTAAGGCCAAGCAACCCATTCTAAGAATCTAAACATTCACTGATGAATCAAAAAGATGTCATATTAATTATAACATCAAAATAAAATTAATATTTAAAGTTAGTAAATGTATGCAAAAATTAGCCACAATATTTCAGATTAGCTATTCTCAATTTCTTTGTCTTGGATTTCAAAGTTGACTTCAAATCAGGTGACATTGCAGCTTGTTTATGATGATTATTTCCATTACAGAGTGATATAATGCATCATGCTAGCTTTTAAAAAAAT